>JAUELA010154876.1:0-13829 GCA_031471845.1 Boltenia villosa | reverse complement strand
TTGAATAAAGGAGTCGGATGTTTGTAAATGGAGGAGTCGGAGTCGGAAGTTTTATGTACCGACTCCACAGCCCTGGTGAAAATACACAGAATGCGTCTGCGTAATGCGCCAAATCTTTATGTGGAATTGACTGACGATAGAATAGAGTACTGACTATCCGACAATATCACGCAGATCACGAGAGGTTTGCCTTGCGATTGCTCTAAAACTTTTCGCAGCGCAACTGAATTTGACGGTTCTCCATCAACGCGTCCTGTATGGTCGTCATAGTAAAACAATTAAATAGGAATAAAAACACATGCAACTAACTGTGCGAATCGAAAGCATGTTCATTTATACTGTTTGTGAATATAGCTGTGTGTACTCACAAAATTATATACTGGCCTGATAGAAAAAAACAATGAATGCAAAGGGAATTGAAGGTAAATTCGAAAAAAAATGAAGTCGTGGAGACTGCCGAGTTAAGGAAATGCCGAAATTTTGCCCTTCTGCATATGATTTAATACTGAAGTAGAGATAAAAGTACTTGTAATTTTTCCTATGATAAACGGAAGAAATAGTCCCCCACACAGTTCAAAACTATTGAATGGCTATATTTCTATCTTGAATTCTAGCTCCCCTCGAAACTTAGCACAAAATTAGCAAATACCGTAATTTTTAGTATATAATACGCACTATATAATATAAAAAGGACGTGTATATACATGATTTACAGTTTATTACTTGGGTGCTTTATGGCGTATATATACGTTCGTACTCAAATCAACCAGTCAACGAGTGCCTTAGCCACTTTCCGTCGTCTAGAAGAAGCAAATAGCAATGTTGTTGCTGTAGGAAGGAAGTTTAGCAGATAAAGTTCAACTTGATATCACATATATGATAAATTACCAGTAAACTATTTGATTACATTTAAAATTCCTTATACCCATGTTCTATACGCACCCCCAAACTAAAAAATGCGGAAAATTACGGTATGTATGTCATATAGAATACTCTCACAAATATTGATTCCAGTCTAGTTTGTTTGAGTTTTATTTCTTGAAACAAGAAACCAGTTGCCTGGGAACAAGTGGGCTTTTGAGTACTGACGTCATATTTTTAAACCTTTTGAATAAGGGGTGGTTCCCTCCCCATTCAAACGACATTCTTTTAAACAACGTGAAAAGAGCTCCAGATGCATGGTTGTTATGACGACACAAGTCATTGAAACATCACAATGCAGTGACGACATTGGTTGTTATCAAATAAACAGTAACAAGCAATTTCCATTCACAACTGAATTTACCGTCTCATTTTTTGACTTCAAAGTTTTAGTCAAACTATTGCTGGAGGGGAACTTTAGTAGGGTGTGGTGGGGCAAGGATGTTCATTGATCAAATTTAAGCTATTATATTGTTATTTTTGTACATATTCATCTACTTCCCGGGTTAGGAAAGCAAATCATCTTTCAACTGTTTTAAAATCTTTTGAATTTCAAAAGCTATTACTACACTGGCATTTTCTGTTGACAATCGCTCTCTTTTCTCCCAGTATATAACTTTTACTAAAACGCTTTTCAACTAACCACGTGGAATGCAGTGAGTGACTGATCAACAACAAACAAAACAAACTAACAGAATTGTTGTCTAGAAGAATCGTATTTGTCCAAAATTAGCCATTCCGTAATATGTTTCACATTCTTTTACAAGACTATTGTCATGAAGACGTGACTTTGATTAGATCTGTACTCGTTGTTCTTATTATAAGAGGATTCAGTTTAATAAAATCTATAAACAACAGCTATCAAATACGTCACCTTATGAGATCAACGTCGAAAAACATAAAGCTTAGTCTTGAAGATAAATATAATATCAGACATAGTCTTGTTCGTACACAATTAAAAGTTTTATTTCGTAAGCTTTCGCTAAATTATAACACCTAGCTTCTTCAGACGAAGCATAATAGACAACTGCAAAATGAAACATATCAATTGGTTATATATGGCCAGGTATTGAAGAGGGAAAAAATATGTATGTCTGGTAGTAGATATAAGCTGGCGTGATATTAAAGTCACTGTCTAACCGAAGTTCGTATCCCAACAGTTATATCTGCGGGTCCTGTGTAGCAACCATTTATCCATTCGAAATGCACCCTTTAAATTGCGGATCCGTTCGAAGCGTGAGCGGCGGGGATGCTCGAATAAGAGTTAAGGCTGGAATACACGTACGCGTAAACGCACGCGTTTTGTTTGTTTGTTTGTTTCAACCGTTTGTTTGTTACAACCGCGCGTAATTCGATTCCATACGTATCCGCGCGGTAGTAATGGAACAAAACAAAAACACGTGCTTTTACCGCGTGCGTGTATTCCAGCCTTTAGTCTTGTTCATACGCAATTAAAAGTTTTTTTGAAGATAAGTCTGTTTTGAGACACTCTAGTCACGCTCCCCACACTTTACTTTGTTGTACATAGGAGGGAATTGGTGATATTGAAACATTGGAGGAGGTAATACACAATGCTGCCAGTCTATTTTGTGACGTCGTATATCATAATGCGCCGCAGCAAATGTAAGTATTACATTGGTTCAGTAAATGCTGCTTCCGTCCTTCAAAACTTAGTGACATGGTAATATGTATAAAAGACTATGGAGTTTAGAATTAAATTAAAAGTTATGATTACATGCATATGTTTATATATCAACACTTATTACAGAGAATGTGCATTACAATTAGGGATGGGCACTTCGAATCCGAATCGATTTGCCTTTGATCGTAAAACTCGCATTTTTTCAACTCAAGTTATGTAGATTTCACTATTTGAGATTCGGAAATTACGATATGGTTAATTTTGGACAATGCTGCTTCTTTCCTTCAAAACTCAGTGGCATGGTAATATATGGAAAAACTATGGAGTTAACAATTAAATTAGAACTTATGTAATGAATACATGCGTGTGTTTATGCGTGAACAAATATTACAGAGGATACACATTACATTACGATACAGTTAATTTTGAACAATTATATCATTTTCTTCTTTTAATTTTGTAACTATGTTTTATTTATTATGGGTAAACACACATGGAATTCGTATTGCTTGAACACGTTCTATTGTTGATCTTAAATTATTGAACAATATTTTTTTGTTTTCAGTAAACTTTACGTCTCTTTTTCACATTATTTTATTCATTGATAAAATCAGACTTAACCACTAAACCGGAAAGACTGGGAGAGATTATCTTGGTGATAGTCGGGACAATTTCACGTTGATGAGAATAAGTGATTGTTGCAATAACTGAAGAGATAAAGCGCATTATTGGATTATCTCTGGTAATTGAGTTGTCATATGTAAAAATATCTATGATGTAATACATCCTAAAGATCATAATGAAATTGTCGCGATAAGTAGATTGTATACATTTTTTATTTAAGATTATTTTATAGTCTATTGTTTCTCGCTACAGGAAATGAAGAATTGTAGTGTAGGTTGTTGGAATGCGTATCATCGCAAATCTTGTCGTTTTGTTGAATTAAACTCAGAAATTGAGATGTTAATATTAGCTTGTGTTACTAAAAATGTTTGTTGCCTGGTTAGTGAACAGTTTACAGATTTCCACTAGACTTCCTCCCCACATCTGCTCCAAATAGAAAGGGATCACCCCATAAAAAGGGCTCAAATAAAAACCTGTATTCTTCGTACTATTTTTTAACCAACTCAGCCTTCATATCTTCAAGCGCCTATTTTTTTCCAGAACAATTTATAATGACTTTTAACCTAATAAGGGTTATGTACATCATCGCCATCATCACATGCTTAAAATATAGCCATGTCATGACGTGGGAAAGATCCATCATCATGCATTGTAACCTTTTACCTATATCGATATCCACGTTGGTGCCTTAGGACACAACTAACAACTTAATATCGTGTAAGACTGCATGTAGACCAATTTCAAGATTAACTTTATCTACTGAGATCTAATATGTAATATCATCCATGACGTAGACTTACCTCAGGGGTAAATATTCCGGCTTCCGGACATTTAGCCAATGGACGTTTAGCCAACGGATATTTAGCCAATGTACATTTAGCCAACGGACGTTTAGCCAACGAACATTTAGCCAATATTTGCAGGGGTGGACATTTAGCCAACTTTTTTTTCGAATACCTTTTTTTTTTTTTAAATCAAGAATTATATCTTAGGGTTAGAGTTAGGCTCCAGGGTAAGAGTTAGGGCATTGGTCAAGGGTTAGGATTAGGAATATGGTTAGGATTAGGATTGGGGTTATGGTTAGTATAAGGGTTAGGGAGGTGGTAGCTTCAGGGTTAGTATGGTTAGGTTCAATTATTGAAACAAGAAAAAAAATCGAAAATTTCGAAAAAAATGTTGGCTAAATGTCCACTTCTGCACCTATTGGCTAAATGTCCGTTGGCTAAATGTCCGGATTCAAAATTCCATGAAGTATTATGAACTAAAAGGCCAAAGTAGATATTTTTTCATTTGCTATATTTTAATTTATTTTTGTTTATAATGAATACATGCTTCTTACCGATATTTACTAAATATCAACTCTTTTATTTCACATCGATAGTTCTTGATCTTACTTTGTGTTTATATTTGTTTTTCGGTTTGACACTTCTAAACCATCCATATTCGACCTTTTCTAACATAGTTTTGTATATTTAGCCAAAATATCAGAACCTTTCAATTTATTGTTCATTTCTAGCTTACAATAAGCTTGATTGTCTTTCCAAATAAATTTGTTTATTTCCTATCGATAGGTCCTGCTTGATCTTATGTTGTTTACACTCCGTCGTTATATGTATAAGTCGATATGGTTTGGACTTCAACAAAATCACCGATACTCGACCTCGTCGAAGGTATGATAGGGTTCGATGAAGTCTCTATTCAACCCACACAACAATCATAACTTTGGACATTTGTTTTATTGTGCTTCTAATGACTATTCTAGCCATCCCGTCTAAAAGGCATTATGGGGCGTAATTTGTTTTTCTTCAATTTTATTACAAGAGCAAAACAGGAAATTTTAGTTTACAAATTGCATTCATTGCAACAGTACACGTCACAATCGCGAATATGCGTTAACAATAATGTGATTGTAACATCATAATTGAGTTTTCACTTTAGATGAATCACGGATGATATATCATATCGATTTTCCGGTCATGCCTGCATCGCGGTCGCGAACGAAACGTGTTTTTTCAATCAAATATTCTTCTTACGGATATTTAATTAATATAAATTAGTTTATTTCCTATTGATAGGTCTGTCGATGTGCTTTGAACTTCAAAATCACCGAAACTCGACATTTTCTTTACGTTTTGAATATTTATATAACTAAATATCCCTATAAAAGCACAAGCGAATGATTGTAAACGGTTATGAAGAGTTGGAAATAGTAATAATGCAGATAATGTCAAGTTCTCTAGCATACCACTATGTGATGTAATTTTTTCCTGATTGTTTATCCAATTTCTAAATTTAATTAGTAACGAACGTGATAAGTTGACATGTTGATAAAATATGATTTTATCGTTAATTGAGACACTTCACGCTTCTCTTCCGTACATTTGAATGACGCACAATAAATAGTTGTGGCAAATTTTACATGATGGAGGACGTGTGCATGTTGATGCGCTTTCAACGGTATCCGGACATTTAGCCAACGGACAATTCGCCACAATTCAAAAAAGTAGATTTTAAAGTTAGAGTTAGGTTTAGGGTTTGGGTAAGGTTTCGAGTTAGTGGCACACAAAGAAAAATTTTATATTTTAACGTTGGCAAAATGTCCCTATGTTATGACGTGACAAACGATGGCGAAATGTCCGGGAAAGCTTTCAACACCATATGAATTCAAACGTCAGCATTAATTTTAACGTGCAGAATACTGGCTCTCCGGTGGTTCTAGTGGTTAAGCTTCGTTGGATAAATGCTAAATGCTCCAGCCCCTGCGTCTGATTTATGGATTTTACATGATACAGGATGTGTATACGTTCATCGCGTTCAACACCATATAAATAAGCGAATCCCGGACATTTCGCCATCATTTATGACGTCATAACAGAGGGACATTTTGCCAACCCAAAAAAAATTCTTTCTCTGTCACTAACTCTGACCGTAACCCTAAACAACCTAACCCTAAATTTGAGATCTAATTTTTTGAATTGAATTTATTGGCGTAATGTCCGTTAGCTAAATGTCCGGATACCAAATAAGCATACTCATAGGTTGCCACATGCTAGCTTTTATATTCGTAATATTTGGCAGCCTTAATTTCAACTTGTCCGATGTAAAATATCATTTGGGCAGAATTAAAATTTTAATAACAAACAATGAAATCTCATCTACCTTTTCCCGTTGTACCTGTGAAGTTTGGACCTATTACGTAGTGAGATAAATTTACTTGAATTAAAAGACGCGATACCCGGATGTAAGATGGTAGTAATATCTGGATATTCGCAAACAATACATTGTTTGATATAATTGTGACTCATAATCGTTAAATTGTAACAATAACAACATTTTTTCGGATGAGACTGATCTTCATGATAAGACCGGATCTGCCTCAGGGTTGAGTATTGTCAAGGGCATTATGATGTCATAATTATCATTTGTTACGAATATATTGTTTTTGAACATACACTCATTACATCATTTTCTGTCTGTTAGACGTTTAAGCTTCGAAATGTTAAGTTTGGCGCCAATGAAGCCATATTAATGATTTATTTCTTTTCAATAATATATTTTTAAATAAAGCGTATCAAGCCCTTCGTGGAATATAACTGCCATGCAACCTCTACAATAAGGAAACTATGTGTGCGCGTTTGATTGTCTGTGAAACTCTTAAGGCTGGAATGCACGTACGCGGTAAACGCACGCGATTTTTGGTTTGTTTCATTACAACCGCGCGGATTGTAATGAATCAAACCAAAAAACGAGTGCGTTTACGCGTACGTGTATTACATCCTTTAGGCTTCGGAATGATAGGTTCGGCGCCATCAAAACCATATCAAAGATTTAATTTTTCCATTAACATTTTTTGGAAAAGTCTTTTAATTAAAATAAAACGTATCCAACGCTTAATGTGTAAAGTGTCATGCAACCTCTAAATGGAAAGGAAAGTGTATGTGCGCGTATGGTTGGAGTAGATTGGAATGATTCTGCCAATTTATTTCGTCTTGATCAGTTTCAAAAGTTTCACGAATCTTCTCGAATCTTTCGCGAAGGAGATTAATATAGTCGAGTCTATGATGTCATCTGCAACATTACAACGTGCCCTCCACTGGTGTTGTTGATGTTATCATCTATTTTGATTCCGTTTCTACAAGTAACAAATCAAACTGCTTGATGCTGTCACCGGATCTAGGATTAAATGTTTCCACTTTTACCATGATATCATACATAATATTCACATCGCATTTAAATGGATATTCCATGCACTCAGATCAAAGAGATGATTGTGTCGGGTGCAGATATGTAGCGATTGAGGTGAGAGAAAATGTCACGCACCCTCCAAAATAAAGAAACTGTATGTGCGAGAATTATTGGAATAGATTGAAAAAATTCTGCCAATTTATTTCGTCTTGATCAGTTTCACAAATTCTTTCGATTGTTTCACAAATATATTAGTATAGTCGAGTCTATGATGTCACCAGCAATAATACAACGTGCACTCCACTGGTGTTATTGATGTTATCATCTATTTATCTTTTTGATTCCGTTCCTACAAGTAACAAATCAAACCGCTTGATGATATCACCGGATCTAGGATTAAATGTTTCCACTTTTACCATGATATCATACATAATATTCACATCGCATTTAAATGGATATTCCAGGAATTCAGATCAAAGAGATGGTTGTGTCGGGTGCAGATATGTAGCGATTGTGGTGAGAGAGAATGTCATGCACCCTCCAAAATAAGGAAACTGTGTGTGCGAGTATTATTGGAATAGATTGGAATAATTCTGCCAAGTTATTTCGTCTTGATCATTTTCATCAGTTTCACGAATCTTTTCGAATATTTCGCGAAATGGAAAAATATAGTCGAGTCTATGATGACATCAGCAATAGTACAACATGCCTCAACTGGTGTTATTGATGTTATCATCTATTTATCTATTTTGATTCCGTTCCTACAAGTAACAAATCAAACCACTTGATGATATCACCGGATCTAGGATTGAATGTTTCCACTTGTACGATGATATCATACATAATATTTATATCTAATTAAAATGGATATTACAGGAACTCAGATCAAAGAGATGACTGGGTGTGATGCAGATATATGGCAATTGTGTTTTACTCCATACGTGACAAGCAGTGTTTGTCACTCCATAGGTACTGGTAAATAATCTCTAACAATTGCACCAAGCATCATACATAAATTTTGTGTAGCATACGAGCTGGGATTGAGTGAATTATAATTGGGTCCAGGGTAAGCATATTCCAATTTTATCTTATTCAAAAGCATGATAGGGCTCCATGATAAGGTTCCACTCCGTAGGTACCGTTAAATAATTAGCTGTAATTGGGTAACAATACTTGAAAATATTTACCAAATTATAAATTTTCTTGATCTTTAACTACTGGCAATTAGTCAAAGTCCTAGTTCTAAATAAGATCCTATATAATTCTTACCAAGGATCAAGCAACATATGTTTTTCATCTGTGTAGCAAACGACTTATGATGTTTGAGAGAATCAAAGTTTGGGCCCAGAGCAAACATTCTCCAATTATATCTAATTCAAAGGTATGCTAGGGTTCCATGAAGTCTCTATTCAACCCAAACAAGAACCATAACTTTGGACAATTGTTTTATTGCGCTTCTAATAGCTCTTCTAGCCATCCCGTCTAAAAGGCATTGGGGGGCGTGGTTAGGGGCGTGATTTGCTTTTCTTGGATTTTATTACAAGATCAAAAACAGGAAATTTTATTTTATAAATTGCCTTTACACGTCATTGCAACAGTATCACGTCACAACCGCGAATATGCGTTAACAATAATGTGATTGTAACATCATAATTGAGTTTTCACTTTAGATGAATCACGGATTCTATATCATATCGATTTTCCGTTCATATCTGCATCGCGGTCGCGAACGAAACGTTTTTTTCTCTGACAAACATTTATTTGTTTAATGACAATCGGAGTGAAGTAGTTACGTCATTATGGTCAAATTAAATTATTATCTATCTATATTAGCAAGTAAAAATAGGAAACTGGAGGAATATTTTAACATTTCATCTAGTTATATGCAATACATATTAAAAATTACATTGGAAAACCGACAGTATCCGCCGATAATGAACCACAACAAAAAAACAATACAAAACTTCTATGAATGCAGGTTGGAACACTTGGACACAATTCAAACACAATGTATGTAAATACATATCAAGCAGACCTTCTACTCATAAATATTCAACAATTTTTTGTTCAAAATAAACATTTCTGCGCCACGAATAACGAATTGTTATTTCGAAGCCTAAGCTGTAATTCGATTAGAAACACTCTACTTACCTGGGCATATGCTTAATCTCATTAGTTTCTATTGCTTCCGTGGATTAGCAAGAGTTTCCTCTTCATAGGAATGAATTATATTAAGTCATCGCATGAATTAACAGCAGAAAATATTTCGGATACTTCTCGAATATTTTTCCAAACCAACAACGATAAGTGAAATGTGAAAATAACACTGAAATATATATTTAAGCATTTCCTGCCAGGTTTAAGCATGTTAACCCTCTAATGTAAAGATGATCGAGATTCTCTCTTAAAGCTAGTGTTTTTGTTATTTACCATTATCGGGGTTAATAGGTACGAGAGAGCTTGACACTGGATCAAGTGGAAGATAGAAGGAGATGAATTATTTTTTAACTCAAATAATTTTATACAATGTCAAGATCAAAGTTAGTTTGGGTTAACGCGGGCCTGGGTGAAGATAAGGGTGGTATTGTTATCTCATGCCGTAAGGATATGGGACTTTATTGCCTTCCGCCTGCCCTTCTTATTCCGTCCGTCTCAAATTGTATTCATGTTCAAGATCAAAGTTATTTTGGGTTGACGCGGGTCTGGGTTAAGATAAGTATGGTATTATTATCTCAAAATGTAAGGATATGAAACTTCATGCCTTCCTTCTGTCCATACTATTCCGTCTGTCTAGTGTCAAAATCACTCTTCTTTGCGCCGCAATATAGCTTTTCTCATTAGAGAGCGATAGAGTTTAAGTGGGGAGCTAAAATAAAAGTACAAAAGTAAGTAAGTCAATCCTCGCAACGTTCAACATATTATTTCCATTATTATCAAAGTTACATTCCTGTTTCTATCATTTATGTTGCTGCATCTGGAAAGGAGAAATGATCATTTGCCATAAGTTTAACTTTATTAAGCTGCGAGGATGATGATGCGGTCGCAGGGGGGATCCTCTTTAGCGGAAATAATTGAATTAATTCACCGCTTGAATTGATTTTCGCTATTTTGCGTCCACTAAATACCTACTATATTATTTCATTCATTCCTATTTAGGTGTTTTACTTAGGAGAAAGGATCTCGGTGTTATTTAATTTCCTTCCATTTTACACTGTAGTGATTTACCATCATTTAATTATCATCTCAAAAAAATTCTAAAATATTGGAAAACGGAAAACAATGCTTTCATCCCCTACAAGAGACGAAACTTGATATGTCTTCAAAGTGGATCTATGTCTCACCCCACACATATTTCCATCAAATCATAACAAGCCTATTCTTTGCTTAACCAACGAAATGGTGAAAACATTATCGAGCAAAAAAGAGAGCATTTTCTGCTAAAAAAAAACAAGGAATGGATATTCAGAAGCATAGATTTGCTTCCATCCTCTCTTCTCTCAAACCACAACACGAACTTGTTTCCACAAAACAATCGCTCGTTCCCCCGTCGACGACTTGGATCCTATTATTCTACACAATTTTTACTGTTAATGCGAAACGCGTTTGAAAAAAATTACATTTACTTGCTGAAAAAAGGAAATCACATGTTTGTGAAACTGATTGTTTGTTTAACCCGAATATAGGTCGTTTAGTTGGTGAGAAATTTACTTAACTTCACTGAGACCAAAAACCTTTAGGAACATATGCCTCTTTTACACTACGGTAGATCTACGGTAGGAATGATGAAGAATTGCTCATTTACAAAGTAAAACTACGCAAATGCTGATTTGCAAAGTAGAACTATCGTCGTGCTTATTTGCAAATACGAATTTGCGTAGTTTAGTGTATATTTGTATTTGCTAGAATTTCACTGAAAATACTAGCATATGAATAAAATAAGATGCGTCCATGTTGTCAGCTTACCAACATGCTAGACTTGATGGCGAAAGAAGGCCGAGACGGCACCCCTTGGAGACGGTGTCCGGAAATTCAGCCAAATGACATTTCGCTAACATTCAAAAAATATATCTTTAGGCCAGGTTTAGGGTTAGGGTTAGTATTAGGGTAAGGTTAGGGAAACACAGAGAAAAAATGTGAGATATTTTTTTTGAATGTTGGCAAAATGTCCCCTATGCAAATTATTGTGAAATGTTCGTTTGATAAATGTCACGGATTCCTGGTGACATAAGGTTTCATGATATCTCTGCAAATCGAGGTTCAATCCATCGGCCCGGTCACTGACTCACAGCGAGGAAACTGAATCGATCATATGACGTGCAATGTAGGGGCCGAAAAGAGTTCACTCAGTGTTCTAAGCCAATTATTGCCTCATGATATATCTCCTTCTTTACTTCTTGTTTACTCCCTAATGGGGCTCCATCTGTGAAATGTGAAACAAACCACAACAGGAACTTATTTTCACAAAACTTCCGATCGTTCCCCCGTCGACAACTTGATCTATGGAGCTACTATTCTACACATTTTTAACTGTTATCGCGAAACCATGAAATTTTCACAAATTGAAATAAGATTTCTGGTGTAAAACGCGTTTGAAAAAAAAAACTTCCCACTACTTGCTAAAAAGGAAATCACTTGTCATTGAAACTGCTTGTTTGTTTAACCCGAATATCCGGTCGTTTAGTTGATGAGAAATTTACTTAACTTCACTGAGACCAAACACGTTTAGGAAGATAGGAACTAAAATAATGCAATAGTATTTATTCATTTTTGCCAGAATTTCACTGAAAATACGGACACATGCATGAAATTAAGAAGCGGCCACGTTGCCAACTTACCAGCATGTTAGACTTGATGGTGAAAGAAGTCCATAGCACCTCTTGGTGACTGTATCCGGACATCTAGCCAACTGACATTTAGCCAACATTCAAAAAAATATATCTTATAAATTATATCAGATATAATTTTTTGAATGCTGGCAAAATGTCCCCTCTGCAAATTATGGCAAAATGTCCGTTGGATAAATGTCCTGGATTCCTTGGTTTGATGTATCATATTTACTCTCGATTCACTGGAAAGCCGTAGCGGGTGCGACCATGCCGGCTTGCCAGCATGATTACTCGGTTACACAAAGTTTCATGAGATCTCAGCAATTCGAGGTTCAATCCAGCGGCCCCAGTCACTGACTCACAGCGAGGAAAATTATTCGATCATATGAGGTGCAGTGAAGGGGGCGAAAAGAGTTCACCAGTGTTCTAAGCCAACTATTGCACCATGATATATCTCATTCTCTGCTTTTTGTTTACCCCTAATGGGGCTCCATCTGTCAAGTACAAATGTGAAACAAAGGTAGGAAACCAGGTGAGAGGAAATGAATGATTTGTTTTGTGTCTGATATTCTCGTGTGAAAATTTGATTCGGAAAATCAAAGGTTTCGAGATCGACTTTGTTCTTCAAAGTATCGGCGTAGTTAATTGTAAATGATGATAAAATTATCTGAAACAATTATCTGATTGATTGCTGATAACTTAGTGTTCAAACAGCAATAATTCGAGACATCCAAGTTTAACTGCTCGGCTCGTCGATCATAATTGTCCTGGTTGGATCGAAATAGCCATGATTGGGTCAGATATTGCTTTCTAGTTACTCGAATGTAAGTTTAAACAAGAGGTAATAATAATGAAATGTTTGTGATTTTTTATGATAGTTTCATTTGAAGGATTTTTGATTGTTATTGTTTCGCGATTCGAAGCTTTTTTGATCTAGAACTTCCCGCGAACTTCCTCGCAAGGCGATGTCAATTTGTGTGGTCAAGACACAATCGCACAGAAAACACGTTTAGCGAAACTACAATAACATTTAAATTCGACTTATATTAGAGGGGCCTTTCGTTGTGGAACAAATAATACATTTGCATGAATAATAATTGCGCTTTTGTGTGGAAATAACATTTATTAAATTTAGTTTTTGTTGAATGCGGCCCGAGAGAGATTCACAGATGCTCGATGCGGCCCTCTAAAAAAAAAGTTTGCCCACCCATGTTCTAGAACCATCTACGACGCCGAATTTAGCATTGTTTACTTTTCATCACGTGAGTCACAACCGCACAAATTGTAGAGACATAAACTTCAACACACTCAAAATTCCATCTCCACCGCAAACTACCTCAATGTCTCACCATATTGAAACATAACAGTGTTCAAAGTCGGGCTTGTTTACTCATCATTATCTGAGGCGCTTCCGCACAGGATGTAGAAAGATAAAACTTTAACCAAATCAAAGCTCCAGTCGCACCACAAACGACCAAGTCGAGCGTAAACATCCGCTACTGGGCAGAACAAATAAACACATCGTAAACCAGACACCGTGTAAATAAACCCATTGCTACCACGACGAATAAGTTTGCAGGTTTGGTCGTTTGAGCGCTAATTTTTTGAAGCGACGTCGGTTTAGGCCAGGG
>JAUELA010154765.1:0-13835 GCA_031471845.1 Boltenia villosa | reverse complement strand
TGTTATTTTGCGTAGTTCGTGACAAAAACGCACGAAGGGTGAAGAAAACGTGATGGAAAGATCGATAGAGAATGTAATAAGTGTTGACTGCGCATTGAAAAATCAGTTGAGAGCAAAAAAAAATCATGTGAATATATAATGTTACTGGTCGTTGCCTGGTTATCAGCAAGTCGGCCACTGTAAATTCGAAAAGTAGAAATTGACCCGGATCTTCAACGAGCATGGAATTTTTATTGATGAAAAAAAGATAAAAATAAGCTCGTCAATGTATGAAATGTATCAAAACAAGGTACCGAATGAAGCAACATAACACTCGCTCGTGTGTCTTATATACGCGAAAATACAGTCTTTTTCGAATTGTTGAAAACGATTTTGTCAACGTACATATATAAAGCAGGACCGATATTCTTGGTTTCATTATTGTATTTGTATATCTGTCAAAATGAGAAGTAAATTTTCTAATCACTTCCAGGTAACCTAGAATGGCATATAGTGAAGTATCGCGTGTTCTGAGGGTGATTTAACGTTTTTCATTTCAGGGGTCCAAATATTCATGATTCTTTCCACTAATGTCGTGCGCTCTTATATCGGTAGACAAACGTAGGGTCACATACTTTACATTTGAAATAGAATTGAAGAGAATTCACTTCGTTTATATTTATTTAATTGGTTTTCAAACTCTTTTTACAGAAAATCAGAAAATAAGAATAGAGGAAGGGCGCATTCTGCGGAAAACACAAGTATTCCAGAGTCTGTTGCAACATCGAACATGCTTTGTAAAATCGTTGAAACAATAGATAAAAACGTCGCAGAAGATAAATTGGCGAAAAATTGTGACGTCACAAAGGCCAAGAAAAAGACAACCAAACTGAAAACAAAGGAGAAAGATTTGAATGAAAATAAAGTTATCAACGAAAGCAAAGAACCTGAAAATACACAGAAAGATGCAAATGAAAACTTTACGGGAAGCACAGAAAAAGGAGAAAAGGAGGATGAGGAAATGAATTCGAAGAAGCTTCTCTGTCCAGAAAGTAGTGTTGATAGCATGTGGTGGGACGATATTGATGTTACTGTTACAAAACTGGGTGGATTGGGTGAAGATAGCCCCACTGTGGGGTTAAAAGTAGATCCACGAGATATTCCTCAAGTAAATTCATCTGATGAGTCTTCAAGAAAAGAGACGAAAAACAAAAGTGCGTCAAAGAAGAAAAGTGACACTAAAAAGAGGAAATGGTTTCGGAAACGCAAGGGCGACTCGAGAGAAAAGTCAAAACGGAAAGAGACCGGAAGCAATTCTTCGGATATACTAAATTCCGACAATACGGACGCAATTGACGAGACATCAGAACCATTGCCTCCTGCTGAAGAAAGGGAAAGCCTTGGATCTGAAATAAAGCAATCCCAACCGCTAGAGGTCAAATCCAAGGACGAAAATGTTGAATGTCAAAAGAATGACATTGAAGATAAGTCTTCAACCAATGTTATAGTTCCTGTTTGTAAAGAAAGTGAAAAATGTGATATCTCTGACAAAACTGGAGAAGAGAAAACAAAAGATGACGTCATCACTACTGACATCAATACAGACACTGGAATTGACTCAGGTAGTACGTCATCAATATCTGAAAAATCGTCAGACAGACAAACAGAACCCAAAGTTGAGGAACGACCCAAACTATCTCCTGGAGAGGGGTCAGGGGTCAAAGTTGAAAGGTCAACACGTGATGATAAAGAATGTCCAATTTATGTAAATTTCCAAACAGATGCAAAAATAACACAAACATTTGATTCTGATGCGCCAGATTCTCCAAAAACACTCAAATGTGAGGCTGAAGAGAGCAGGAAAAGTCGGAAGCTTGTGAAAGTGCAAAAATTATTGTCCTCATTGGGTGAAAAATACGATAAAGAAAAAATGAGAAAAAAATTTGTCAATTTTTTCCAGCAACTGCGGAGTTCAGATTCTGATTCTGAAGACTCCTTTGATATGACATCATCATCTGATGACGAAGATTATGAAACTGTTACGTCAGTAGCCGCCAGAAATCCTGAATCAAACTCGTCGAAGAAGAAAAGCACGTTACGAGATAAAGTGATGACGCCATTATTAAGGAAGAGAGGGGTGAACCGCTCGTCGCAAACAACCCCACCAAGTGGAAATAAAAACACAATTCAGACCTCGAAAATCGTCGAAGAAAATCGGAGTTTCAAGGAAAAGAATTCAAACAGGACAGTAATACAGATCAATTCTATGCCGGCAAACAATAGTAGACAGAACTACCCCCTGATACCTCGGTATGGATATAAGCGTCCAATAACGAAGCATCTCTCCATTAGGGACGAAGAAGACTTTTCTAAATACAAAGAAGTTGTCACATTCACATCTCCCCGTTCGAAAATAGACAAAAATAGAAGAGTGATACATCAAAAATATAGTGATGGACGTAAAACGGATGTTTCTAACAGCCGGAGAGATTACATGAACAATGACGTCACATGTATGACGTCATGTAATTCTTACCGTAATGAAATCCAAAACCCGCAGTGCTTGGGACTTGTTAATGATTATAAAGCAATACGTAAGGCGAACCCACCGAATTATAACAATCTAAAATATGTGGAAAAATCTAATGAAATTAATCATGGGAGAAATGTAAGTCCACAAAATCAATTTTTCGATCGAAATTCTACTAATCATGACGTAAGAAGCAGTCATCGTATACCAAATGCCAGGATATCCGATTACCCAGTTGCAAATCCATCATATTCTCCAAATCAACGACAATATTATAACAAATTTCCTGAAAACCCGTTATGTGACTCCCTGCATCTTTCAAACAGAGTTGAGCAACAACCATTGTTTCGTCACAATCAAATGGACCTGGTACATCACAATGAACATTTCAATCGCTACAATGCACCTATTCAACATGGACAACGATCAAACTACCCTGATCGGAAAATTGCGGATTCCATACCACAACCGTATTCGGGATATTGTCGGAATTTGTCGGATATGAGGAGTTCGCCAATGCAACGAGGTCAACCATCACCATATTATGATGAAATACAAGAAAGAAGTCAACGTCATAATCAGCAATATAACATTCCACGAAGCAATACCCCATCTTACCCCCAAACTCCATACGAGCAGTTCTCCAACAATGCATCGCGGTGTGACCTTCAACAGCATTCAAGGTCATCTTCAAGGGAAAATAACCAGCTAAATGCGAACGACATGTATGACGCTTATATGGAGCAAATTATGAGAGATCAGCGTCTCAATACGAGAGAGTGCTCGTTGATGGTGCAACTTGCTGCCAAGTTATTTGAATCAGCGTCGCCCAACAGGTGGCCAGATATCATGAATATGTTGGACATCCTAACAGATTCGAAGAAGGCGAAATCAAATAATGGTACCAGATACATGTAACGCAGGTGGTTCCAATGGACAGAGAAAATGTTAAGTTTATTTAATTTGTATTATATTCCCTTGCTCACCCGGGTTACTAAGGGCAGATTTTCCACCCCAACTTGTGTTTCAATCTCGGATTTAATAAATAACTCTGGTCCGTATGTACGAAATGTTATAGTAGCGTTTGTAACCAGGGGACTCCATCATTACATTCATGCAACAGGTTACCTAATGAAAAAAATCGCAATATACAAACTTAACACCGAAAAAATATACATTAAACACTGAACATTTGGGATTTTTGTTCACGAAATAAAATATCTGTGAAATGTAGAAATCCCGAATGTGCACTTCGGCAGCTTAATTTTTCCAGATGTGGACGACCTTCACCTCCACAATATTAAATTGATTTTTTTTCTGTTGCCAAACATTGTACGACTTGGTTCTATGAGGACAAGACAAAAACAACAAGATCACCATGTTATTATATCCAACATCATACTTTTTGTTGTTTTTACAGAGCTCAGAAGAATTTCAGCAACTGCGGTTGACATGCATTGGTCATCATCATCCGCGACATGTCGCTAGAGACTCGCATCAAGGAGCAACTAATTGCATGGAAGAAATTGTTCAACAATTGCACAAAGTTGTTATATTATACATTGTGATTTATTTTTAATTTTTCTGACTCATCGTGCGCTTCCTTTTATTTTTATTTTTGAATGTGCTTGAATAAATACTCAACGACTTATACAAAATCTATTTCTTTAGGAAATATCACGTAAATACCTCTTAGAAATTCCATATCGAGTGTGCATTGACTGAAACATGAAGGGAGAGAATTTTACATTACCAATTTTGAGTTTGGCGCCAATATGACGTCACTTGCCATCTGGTGTATCTCGGGCATTCGGCGAGAAAGTGTATCCGGTGGAGATTGGGTAATCAGGTGAAAATCTTAGGGATTAGTAACCGAAAGTATCATTTTTGAGTGCACTTGGTCCTTTTCAGCTATGATATACAGAATCTATTTTTTAGGAATTATTTTGTAATTACCCCATAGAAATTCCACATCCCACATACCCGGACGAAAGTTTTTTAGTCGGATAAAACTATTCGGATTAGAACCTGACGGCACGAAATTTAGTAGCTGATGTACAAGAAGCGAACGAAGCTGATTCAAATGAAATCAGATGTTAGAAAAGCATAAATATTAAATATAGAAAAGTAGAATAAAAACAGTCCTATCTTTTTAAAGTAAATAGGGATTCTCTTCATGCGAAGCGAAGAATCAAATTCAACAATTGATTAATCAGCTGCAAGATAATGAATTGCATAGATATAAAAGAAGACAGTGATTTATAATTACGTCATAAAATCGATGCACGTGTCTGAAACAACCGCGAAAATCGATATGCGACGTAACAATGGAATAATGTAACCTCATAATCCGATTATTTCCTGCTTTATCAACCGGAAACGACTGCGGAAATCTCTCGTTTTGGAAGTGATCTCTCTCTCTAAATTGCTTCCGCTTTGTCTGCGTTTCTTTCTGCCGACATTGACGGATGATCCTCCTTCTAAAGGTTTCGATCTAATTATTCGCGTTTGAATTAAGCTAATTCAATGACGCGAGATGCAGTGCAGTGAGGATTTCAAGATCAAGGTTATCACAAGTCTTTGATTTGAATAGTGCTTCTACATGCCGAGGAAGACAGATATTATAATCTAGCAAAAGTCCATGGAGTAGAAGTTTAATTTTGAGCAAACAAGAGAAATGTAGTGCAGCAAACCGTCTTTTAGTAGCGGATCCGTATGCAGCGTAAGCCACAAAGTTGCTCAAACAAGAATTATACAATTCAAATAAGACCGGACATAGTCTTGTTCGTACATAAATTAAAAGTCTTATTTCGTAAGATTTCGCTAGATTATAACGTGTAGCTTATTCATACGAAGCATAATAGATAATTGCAAAATGAGACACATGGATTGATAACACTCGTTATTGTGGAATTGAAATAAGATCATTTAGTATGACAAGCTATAATATGTATTATATTGTCGTAGTTCATAAAGATCCAAGTATCTATTGTGGAGGGAAAATACATAAGTAGGTTATGGTCGTTAATAGGCCGGCGTGATTTTTAAGACATTATTTAATTTATTTTCGTTCTTGTGGCTTACGCTACATACGAATCCACTACTAGAAGGAATGATAGAGATAAACAGTTTGCTGCACGACATTTCATAGCTCTTCGTATGTCTGTAATTCTTCTTTGAGTATCAGTGTAGTTTACGCCGAATCCACAGGAATTGAGAAAGGATAAAAAGTGCTAACTGGTAAGTTACAACTATTGGCACTTGAAGTGTTTTGTTTAGTGTTGTCTACAGGCGTGATGAATATTTCGCACGCGTTCCTGTTATGCACTTCAGACACTTAAAAATCGAGGAATATGACAAAATATCCACTTAGAAGATTGCTAGAAAATTCTTGAGAAAATGTAGCAAAGATTGCTGCAAAATTCTCCTGTTGTGTTTTGTAATAAAATAAAAACGCCGTCAATCTGACGATATATATACATGGTTCTGGAGTCTAGTAACCAAGTGTAGTGCTTTATGAGCTATTAAAGCTGGAATTATTACTATCCCTGGATTGTGAAGATGCTTGGTTTTATTGAGTAAATTTGTTTGTATTATCAAAAGTTTTCATAAAGCAACTCTCCATTGAAGTCGAAATTAGACTTGTGACCAATGATGTGAAACATATTGGGGTGTTGAATTTCAACGAGTTTATTATTATGCAGTTGAAGCTATAAATAAATTTTTATCAGCGTCCTGAAATTTCAATTTGCAGTAATAGAAGGTGCGATCAGCAGCGGCCAACGTTACAAGCGTGTCTACAAGCGTAAACTATTTCTACTCAATTTCAGCGTGTTTAAATTCTGCACAAATGAAGAGGCGTTCAGTTAACCCATTTTTATATTACCGAAGTTCCTACAAAACATTACTGTTCAACTTATTTAATCATTCCACGATAGTATATTCCTATGATTACAACGCGCTATCTACAAAGTACGAGTCTTCGCTTATGTTTTACTATTCCCTGTATCGAAATGTGCCCGTCGTCAGTTAATATGAGTTTGCAACAGAAGTATGTTCAAATGTGAATAGTCAAACCACTAGAACACTTTGCAAAATCAGCGATAGATTTCACACCCAACCATTTGTGCGTTGCCAATATCTGTGCGCAGTTGTACGTGCCATTTAGTAGCGTTTTACATTGAATTGAGCCAAAACAAGCTACAATTAATGTCAACGGAACTATGTAATCTGGAAGACGAACCACTATTTATTCACTTTAAACATATATACTTAAAACAGTTGCTTTTCTCGAGAACATGTAATTACAGGTAAATAATTATTTTTCGATAATTTCTCGGTCCAGTGATTTGTGAAAATACCTCGTGCCCTTTCAACTGTGACCTTGTTTTGATTGACAGATCGATGTTCATTCATAAAAGAAGGCTTAAAGTTTTTACTCGAAACAAAAACTATTGTTTCACAGGAAGTAATCAGGTCTCACGTTAGGAGAATTGGACTTCGAACTATTGTGTCATAAATGGACATATTTATAGCATAAATCATGGAAGACCCACGCTGTGGTATATCACAGACCACAGATAAAACAGGTGGTTGGAATGTAAATATCGCTGACCCGTAACTGGTGCGTTGCTGACCAAAGTGTGGTTACTCATCAGATAATTATTTTCTCCATCTCCAGTCAATTTAGGGTTTAACATTAGAAATAATAAAATATCAATGAAATCTCACTCGAAGAATAACTAGATTAAGGGCAAGCCTAATAAGGAATTACGGATTTTGTTTCATCTTTATACAAATTAGTATTAGCACATTCAGTATTAGTTAGGCTCAGGTAATATATATTTAGATATTAAATCAGTCTGTCAGTCCGTAACTTACGGAATCCGTAAAAATCACTCAATAAATCTGTAAATTAGTGGGCAAAATCCGTAGATCCGCTCATCAGTAGCTCCGTAAATTAGGGTTGCCCGTAAGGTACTACATAAAGGATTATGTTTATTTTTTGTTATTGGGATGAAAGAGTGCAGTTTAGTTTAGCATCAAATTTGGAATCAAGTTTTGAAGGAAACTGTCCACTGAACAAGGCATAGGGTTAAGGGTGGGAGATGATCTTTTGAGAAGTGGCCCTTATCATGCTCATAGCAACAGCACTGAAGTGCGGGTAGCCAGTCATATGATAAAGGTTGCCAAAAAACGCCAAACTGAAGAAAGTTTTTAAAAATAGTATTCCCTTATCCTAACCCTGCTGTATGAGAAGCGCTAACATGTGAGTGAGAGTTGCTAAGAGGGCCGGGAGCAGCGTATAAAGCAAAGAGCCACTAGGAGAGGTTTTAAAGTGAAGAGATCGGGAAGTAGCAATTAAAAATATTGACGTTGCACAAATGTACCCATGCAGTGTTGTTATAGGATAACCTTGCTTACTCACAATAAAGAGGCGCGGGATGTGGACCAACCCGAAGTGGTTCAGTGTTGCGGCTCTTATCATGCTCATAGCAATAGGCACTCAAGCGTGAAATAAAAATATATAATAATAAAAAAAGTCGCCAAATAGGTGCTAAAATTGAAAATATTACCCTTTAACCTTAACCACATCACTATTTCCTAACCGAACACCACAGAGTCGTGATTTGATGTAGGAGTTGCTGGCGCGACGACTATACATACTAGCCGCAATAGTCCAGTTTTACCCCCAAAGTTATAAAATGTTACTTTTTTCTTCTCTCCTTCAAGGCCAAGCATAACTTAACTGAAACTGAAACAGAAAATTTTGTTTTGAAGACAAAGGAAACAATTTTAACGGATTTATTTTTTGGATATTATTGAACAATTTGTGGAATACTCATGATTTTTCCTGCGGAACTTGAAAATATAAAATGAAAAGACAAAAATATGAAATTGAAGTCGACCAATTGGATCAGTTTTCTCTTTTTCTTCGTTTATCAAGTCACTGATGTTGGAGCCGTTGAAGGTAATAATTTTACTTTTGTTTTTATTGTTGCTTCACTATATGCCATGTTCACCCTTGAACCTTGATGCGAATAAGTGACTGGGGGCGCTGAACTCCTCGCTAGTACAGAACGGTTTCAAGTGACCTTCGTCACTGCTTCCCTCCACTATCTAAGTTCAGCATGCTCGGAAGCCGGTATGGTCGCATTGATGCGTCCATGTATAAGCCCACTACGGCTTTCCGGTGAATCCGAGGGTAAATATGATACATCAATCAACAAAAAATAAATTGTGATTTGGGGGTCGTCAGGATTGTGAGATTGAAAGAAACCTTAAATTTTATAAACATTGTTTAAAATTATATAATGTAGATAGGTCTTTCTCGTGGGCGCATAATATTAGACAACAATATCTCAGATGGCCATGCTTCGCTGGCTTCGACAAAATCTAAATACAATTTCATTGAGGTTGGCAGAGATTTTGAGTATATCAGGGTGCAGGGGAAATCGTATTCTGCAAAAAATCTACAGTGATAACTGTTAGGATATTCATTTTATAATGAACTTGGGCTAGACAGTAACTTTAATATCACGCCAGCTTCTAATTACCAGACATACATATTTTTTCCCTGTTAGATACTTGGTCATATGAAATTAATTCATGTGTTACAATTTGCAGTATCTATTATTCATCGTCTGAAGAAGCTAGATGTTATAATCTAGCGAAAGCTTATGAAAAAAAACTTTTAATTGTATACGAACAAGACGATGTCTGATAATATACTTTCATAAATAGTTCATCTTTGTAAAAAATAAAATCCTCAATATTATTGCGAATGCAATGCAGTATTTTATTGTTTTGTTATTGAACGGCACGAATGACATAACTTTCAAATGATTAATTATATATCCCTGTGCTTCTCCTTACCACCGCCTGTTGCCTGTAACCCGAGATGGAAATATGATCTCCTTCAATTCTCTCGGGATTGCGATATTAAGTTTGAATGGAATTGCTTCATAAAGTACTTCCCTCATGAGCTTATTAAGAACATATCAAAGAGCAGCCGCTCCATTCAATTGTTCCTGTTTATAGTTAATGATTTTCCTATTGATATCCATCGTCCATGTTTACATATACTAGAAGTTTCCAAACTGTGTGTGTCGTGACACTTTAATGTGTCAATATTAGTATCTAAGTTCATTGCGAATAGAGTTCGATAAGTCCTTTATGGTATAACCATTGTCCAATTATTGATAATCGATATCAACATTTTTGATACTGTTTTCACTTATTTTTTCTGGAAAAAAAAATCTCACACTTTGTAGTCGCAATCATTTATTTTCCTTAGTGCTATCTTAGCACATAACAAAATTAATAAAAAGAGTGTAAAGGGCGTTTCAGCTTCATATACATCTTTTAATGAACTTGTCACAAAAAATTGTATTCTTCTTCAAAAGTGTGTCGTCAGCTGAAAAAATTTGGAAAGCTCCGACATTGAAACATTGAAAAACATCAAATTTGAATATTTATAATATTTTCATCATAGCACATTTGATTTATTCTGGTAATATAGTTCAAATCAAATTTTATTCACGTAAAGTTGAGCTAGATATTATAAAACAGGGTGGTCCAACTTCTTTGACATTGAGGGCCACTTCGGCATTAAACATACAAGTCGTGGGTCACAAATGAAAAGGGTCTTCCATGATTGGTGTCACTCACTCTTGCAATCATTAGTTTCAAGGGCTTTGAATTTATTCATACATAATATCTTGTTTTAATATGGATTTCTATGTTGGTAGTGGTAGGTCGAAGACAAGTCGCATTGATTCTTGTTTTTATACTGCAGCATTATTAAAAAAATATATCGCTCATTTTTTCTAGAAAAATTACAATAGTATTATGAGTGCTAAAACTGCTAACGAGCCATTGAAAATCACTCGGCGGGCCACAAGTGGCCCCCTGGCCCGTTGCTAAAACACCCAATTCTAAAATATTTTTTATTCCTGTTTTATTTTTTCAGTTTCTTTGCTCTCAACTGAAGGTGTTACAACCAACTTAGGCTGGAAAGTTCACAATAAACACGAAGATGAAGATTTTGGAGGGGTAGGATTACTTTTTATATTTTAACTTTTTATACTTTTGTTCAAAGTGCTACTACGGTGATTAAATTTTTTTTTCAATTTACATTTTCCTTTATTTTTTGTTGTAGATTTTTCATTCAATAATTTTTCTAAATTAAGAAAAAAAAATTAATCTGTTTTTTGAAATCTTTGCATTAGAACCACTTTTTGTTTGGAGATCTGATTCGATTCAACAAAAAAGATTCAGATTTGATAAATGCCCAGATTGTAGACTGAAGAGTTGTGTAATGTCGTTCAGCAAACTAATTATCCTCCCTCTATGCTTCCTTCTAGTTGTGGATCCATGTGTAGGCTTGCGTGGGCGACAAGGATGATCAAACAAGAATTATAATTAAGAAAACAATATCAAACATGGTCTTGTTTGCACACAGCTAAAAGAGTTTGATTTCATAAGATTTCGCTAGATCATAACATCTAGCTTCTTTAGACGAAGCGATATCAAACAACTTAATTACAAGAACGATATGTTATTCGTTTCGTTATTCGGTTGCTATCAAGTTGTTTGATATCGCTTGGTCTGAAGAAGCTAGATGTTATGATCTAGCGGAAGCCTATGATATAAAACTCTTTTTATCTGTATACAAACAAGACCATGTGTTATATTATTTACTACTCTAAAGGATTTAGTTCTTTATTTCTTAATTTTCTAAAATAAGAATGAAGCCCAATCCAGCATTTGTACCATTTTTTTCCTGATTTGATTTGATAAAAATTAAAATCGATAAGATTTGAAAATTTTAGACACTTTTCAATAGAATTCAAATTTTATTAAATTTCACTTTTTCTCACAGTGGGAAGACCTCAGTATTCTCTTCAAGAACAGAACAATCCGAGGATACCAAGTCTGTCTCATCAATTATGATCAAAACACAAAACCTCAGTCGTGGTTGTTGATACCAGGGATTGATATCAAAGGTAAGATAACAAAAATGATGTATAATGTGGTGGATATGTTCGGTGATGAACTTAGTACTAAGAGAATTATGGAGTTAGATTCGACCAATTTAAGGTTAGTAGGAACAATTTTTGCTAACTCCAACTCTTTCAAGCAAATTTCCATCCATACTCTTCAAACCAGTGAGTTCTTGAAAAAAAATATTACTTCAAAAAAACTCATTTTATATTTTCCTTCAAAACATCAAGGTGAAAGTCGGAAATATTAACTTGAACAGAGTCGAATTTGGAGTTGGAAATGGGCTATTTTCTGAATGAATTTTTTGTTCAAAACATTCTTGTTCATTCTGCTTAAATATCTTATTGAATCCATTATGCCTATCCTGTCCTTCTTATTGGAAGAAATTTTCAAGTGTGATATCAACAATGGACTCTTTAGAAGTGAACAACCCTGATATATATGAGAATCATTAGAATAATAAAAATTAAAAAAAGTTTTTTTCTCCTTTAGGAGCATCAAGAATATTTATAGAAATGAACTTCACGATGAGGGAATGTAGTGATATCGAGAAAACATGCAGGTAGAGATTCGAACGACTTTTTTGTATTTAGTCAAAATAAATTTCCTGAATTCAAGTTTTTAATTTTCTTTTCAGAGAAACCTTTTCAGTCTTTTACCGGTTATCTGATTCCAAAAATCCAGATAAATCTGAAGTATTTAACCCTGTTGATTACATGAAGATTGACACAGTAGCTGCCGAGGTGAGGGTTAAGATTTCTTGTGTCTGTTAATTTTGTTCTGTTATTAATTCTGTGTTTTGTGTTGATATTAAAGTTTGTTTGTTTCCAGGTCCGATTCTCCGAGCCCTCTGCCACTTCACCTGATTCCTGGAATTCTCTCATGAATAAGGAAACCGTCAACATAAAGATTTCAGAACCAACAGAAAGTAAAGGTAATGTAGATTAGGGATGAACACTTTGATTCAAAGCTTTGAAAACATTACATGAATAAATAAAGTTATTTTTTATCCATTCCATGTCTACGATTCGGTGTTTTGTTTAGCTACAAATTTCATACTTTAACTTACTTTTATTTAATGTGCTACTTCATGTATATTTTGCCTTTATCGTGAAGTTTGCAATTTTATAATTTTTTTGAGAAGTTTTTTCAATTCTTAGTTTCACAATTAATTTTAAAGACTATTTTGTCATTTTGCAGCTGATTGAGTGTGATCTTAGCATTTGCAGTAGATTTTGTTGAGAGTCCTTCGATTCGATTCCACAAAAAATATTCAAATAAATAGATAAATAATTTTTTTATTTTTCGTCATTTCAAAAAGTAACATTTTGTATAGAAAAATGTGGCATGACTGTAAAACCAACTGAATGGTTTATGACATTGCAAGATGCAAATCTGATTTGAGATTTAATTCCTTTTTATTCCAGTCGTCCACATTGGAATAGTTGATGTCGGAGCTTGCATGGCATTGATGGGGGTTCGAGTGTACCATAAAGTGTGCCCTCGTGTGGTTGAAGGACTCGCAATATTCAACGAAACAATGACAGGAGCGAGCGACACTTCTCTTGTGCCTGTGAGTAGATGTTTCATTTTGAGACAGAACAATTGCATATTTTTATTAATATAATATCAGTCATCGTCTTGTTCGTACACAATTAAAAGTTTTATTTCTTCAGCCTTCGCTACATTATAACATCTAGCTTCATCAGACGAAGCATAATAGATAACTGCGAAATGAAACACATGAATTGGTTATATATGACCAAGTATCTAAGAGGGAAAAAAATATGTATGACTGGTAGAATTTTTATATAAATGAATAAGATGAGCTCAAATATGGGCTCTTGAGGACATAACTTGCATTTCTCTCTAATTGTTTTTCATTTCAGTGATTTTTAACGTTCAATTTGAGATATATATAGTATTATAATAAGGCAATTTGATTGAAATCCAATCCAAACCTATTTGATTTTAATATTAAATGATGGAAAATTGCCTGCCTGTGGACTCCATGTTAACTGAATAACATTTCTTCTTGCTCATATCATTTACAAGAGGGTTGGTTGTATTTGACAAAATAACTATCAAAAGATTTATTGTAATTCATATTATCTTGTAAATATCTCAGGTGATTGGATCCTGTGTTCCATTCTCAACAAACCCTGAACCTTCCTCTCCGTCTCCAGACAGCATGACTCCTTTTGTGACCTTTGACCCTGAATCGAGTGATCTGATTGGTCCGCTATACCACTGCACCAGTTCTGGAGAATGGCAAGTACTTACAGGAGAATGCCAGTGTGTACCAGGGCACCAACCTGAC
>JAUELA010154655.1:0-13839 GCA_031471845.1 Boltenia villosa | reverse complement strand
TTTACATTAATCAACAAAATAGCTACAAATGACGTCATACTTTATGACATCATCAAAGACTTACCATTCAAAAAGTATGGCATCTGTGCGTATGTGATAGCCCTGGATCGTGGGATCTCAATATTACCGTCTCTGACAAACGTCCATTTCGACGGTTCGGGAACAATAAGCGCCAAAGAAGCCATGTAAGCTAACGTGTCGTTCTGCACCCATGCTGTGAGGTAGTTGTAGAAACCATCCTCACGTATAATACCATCATCAGATACCAGACGAACAATGTTAATCTGAAAACAAATTGTTACATGATAGAGTATACATGTTACAATTCCTCTGTAAACTCTATGTCCATTTTAATTATTATCGACTCAAATCGAATCGTATATTTTTACTTTGAATCGTTTTTTTGTTTCGAATTGTGTCTAGAGAATTCTCTTTAAAAATCAATATATGAAATTTACCAGAAAAGTAATCAGTGAGTATGAATCTAAGAAATAAAACTACCCTTTCAAAAGCTTATGAAATGAAATCAATCACCACGGAAAATTGCTATTTTTTCACCAAATTTAGCACGGAGGTCCAGATTAGGGATGGACATTTGTCGAATCTCAAAAGATTCGAATCGAATATTTTTTGTCGAATCGAATCGAATCAGGCATCTATCGAAAAATAGAGCGGATTTTAAGATTTCACTTCTTCAATCACAAAGAGACAATTGAGGCTGAGTAGACTAAGAAATTAATGAACTACTACAAAAGGTGAGGAAAAATTTAAATTTCTCAAAATATAAAGTAAAATATAAGCACAGTTGCACATCAAAACTATTAGAAATTTGGTAAAAACCGCCTGATATTTTTATATAGAACTAAAATGCATTTTTGGTTTTGGTGCAACATCAAAAATGAAAAATATAATACAAAAACAATGTCATTCCATAATATGGTCAACATGGATATGTGGATAATATTTTGTAGCAACGGATGATGGTGAAAACAGCGAATCGTCGAATCAATTTCCGATTCGAATCACAAGGGCGATTCGATTCGGATGCGAAGTGCCCATCCCTACTTTCGATGACACAATAATATTACTTACTCTTGTGCATGGAGTGGTCTGCGGTGGTTCGCATCCGATTCGAGCATTATCAGTCGGATTTTCAAACTTTCCAGTTTGTACAAGAAGCTTGTACGCCAGGACACCATCGTGGGACGCCTCGTACGTCCATGTTGACGCATTTATGAACTTTTTTGACCAATCGTCATCAAATGCTTGTTGAAGTCCTGGTGTATAAAAGTAATAACGTTAGAATATGGTCCATCTTTCAGTTTTCTAGTTATCAACTACCAAAGCATTGCACACAATATTTTTAATATTATAAATCAGACGCGTACTAGAATTTTGCTACCAAAACGCTACGGGAAGAAAATCCAATGTTTTCTTTTACATTAATCAACAAATGACGTCATACTTTATGACGTTCATGTTGACGCATTTATGAATTTTTTGTCACCGATCGTCATCAAAGGCTTGTTGTTATCAAATAATAATGTTAGAATATGGTCCATCTTTCAGTTTTCTAGTTATCATTCACCTACTACCAAAGCATTGCAATATTTTTAATACTGTAAATCGGACGCTTTCTAGAATTATTTTTGCAGCTTTATTGAAAATTTTCCAGTTTCTTGATTTCGAACATGTTGACACCTTTTTTCTAATCAAAACACAAAGGAAAGGGTTATAACTCACCAAGCAACCATTCTCTCATATATTCCAGCCAGAACATGGTGTTTGAACCATCTGAATTCCTCACAACATATTTCAAATTGCTCATGTTACTGTGAAGCATATGCAATTCCCTTTGTTTGTTGGCGTAGTCGAAATCTGTGGAACAAATTTTTTTACAAAATGATATTTTCTCATCAATGACACCATATTAATATTGAAAACATGGGGTTGGGTACAATTTGCCACTAGGTGGATCTGACAATAGTCGTTTGGGTAAGAACCCCAACCCTAACCCAAAACTAGCCCCAAACATAACCCTAACTATAATCTTTGCCCTAGTGCAGGGGTAGGCAAACTACGGCCCGCAAGATCTTTTTTTGCGGCCCTCGAAATTTTTCGCAAAACGATGTCAATTTGTGTGGTCCAGACATTTTTGCACAGAAAAGCTTGTTTGCCGAGACTACAATGAGATTTGCAATCTGTCTTGCGTATAGGTGCAAGCACGCTGGATCATGTTTATAATAAACTTGTGCAGGATTGTGTGCAGTTGCACACATCTCATTACCTCTGAATACCGTATTTTTTCGATTAGAAGTCGCGGCTTGTAACTATTTTTTACAATTTTTTGTACGACTTATATTCGAGGCGTCTTTCGTTGTGGAACAAATAATACATTTGCATGGATAATAATTGTGTTTTTGTGTGGAAATAACATGAAATAAATTTCCTTGTTGTTTAATGCTGCTCGCGAGAAATTCACAGATTCTCCAAGCGGCCCGCGGAGAAAAGAAGTTTTTCCCACCCCTGCCCTAATCCAACCCTAAAACTAACCCTGACCCTAACATAAATTACGTTTTTGGCGATTAACAGATTTTATTTTTCAATAAAAGTCTGGAGAAACGTCCCATTTCGTAAACCATGAAACACTTCATTTCCACAAAATAGAGAAATCGCCTATAGTTGTTAAGCCTCTGCTTTAGAATATCTTGAACCCATGTGGAATGATTGGAAATCTTTTTGCACGTTAGAATGTATTTCTTAGTCGAAATATCGGGTATTTCATTTTAATCTTCAATACATCGACCCCTTTGTGTGGGTGCAGTTAATGGTATTTTCAGATAACTAACATTAGCTATATTTAGAAGTAGGAAACATTTGGAATAGTGCAAACAGCAAACACATAGCTACCGAAATCATATCGAGGAATGCATATCTCGGCTCCGTAAAATAAACAACTGAATGCTTGATTATTGAATTATGCAAAGTGCATTCACCACATCATACAGAACTGTACAAGTAGCTCATCACTTAAAACTTTTTAAATTGCAAACTCTTCCAGCATAATATGCCTGCTTATATAGATAAGAAATGGATGACACAGGGATTTTGTGAGGTCTAACGAATAACGGAAATTCCGCAACTTAGTATTTGGCCACACATGGAGATCCAACTAACTCTTCTCATCGTATTGGCCCCGCTTTTACGACCAAGTCTCGCTGAAAATTTTCATCAAAAACCAAAACGTGAAAAAATATACCCTTCTGTTATGTCCTAATCGTCTCGCTTCACCTTGTAAAGATGCAATGTTAAAATATTTAAAGTATAAGGTGTATGTATATCTGGGTTGGGCAAACTTTTTTCTCCGCGGGCCGCATGGAGCATGTGTAAATTTCTCGCGGGCCGCATTTAACAAAAATTTAATTTAATTAATGTTATTTCCACACAAAAACGCAATTATTACCCATGCAAATGTATTATTTGTTCCACAACGAAAGACGCCTCGAATATAAGTCGTAATAAAAATGGTAAAAATAGTTATATGCCGCCACTTATAATCGATATGCGAAAATGTCTACCACATGAGGCCCGCGGACCGTAGTTCGTCCACCCCTGACTGTTTAATATTCAATCTTTAAGATAAATGACTTATTATTTTGCCTGGGAGCTCATGTTGTTATGATCTTGTTACAAGTAGCACATCATTTTCAATTTACCTTTAGCGCGGGAAGGAAATGTACACAAGTGCAAGCGCAATAGCAAGTTGGTAAATACACAAAGTTAGAGCCAAGGTTAAAGGTCATATATTTATCACAATTTGTAGGATACTAATACAACTCGAGTTTAAAAGTAGCTGCCAATAGTATATCTAGGTTCATACATTTCACTACAATAAAGATCATTACCGCCCAGAAAGAAGAGACCTTTACAGATTTGATCTGACCTATCTTATCAGTGCGTAGTTGAAAGAGCGAATTGAGAGGTTTTAAGAGAGATAAAGGGTTTTAACGGCGCCGTAAAGTTTTCGTTTTTGTTTCAAAATTCCAGAGAAAATACTATTGTTTTACAATCGCAATTTACGTATTCAGGTTAACAAAAAAAGAACGAAAAGTGTTCATGTTTATTCCCTGCGATCGTCCATAAAAATTACTTTCAGTAATCAGTATATACTTTCGAAAAAATGAAAAATATGAGGTTAGATAGTTTGGCAACCATTAAGGCTAAAATACATGTACGCGGTAAACTCACGCGTTCTTGGTTTGTTTTGCTATAGCCGCGCGTAATTCGATTCCATACGTATCCGCGCGGTTGTAATGAAACAAACAAAAAAACATGCGTTTACCGCGTACGTGTATTCCAGCCTTAAAAGTGTAATTCAGATTTTTTCGTTCAGGATTTACATTGAAATTTTACCAAAACCACACATCATCAAACGCGGGAGAAAAGCCGCACAAATCGCACATCATCACATGTGGGAGAAAATGGCAAAGTTGACATCAATAGGTCTATTTTATAGATATTTCACACTTAATTGTTCATTTTTTCTGTAAATAAGGTTAAAGTTGTTTTACAAACCTTGCGTAACAATGTGCATGTTATAGAAGGAAAAGTATTCCAATTGAGCACTAAGAGCCGCGTGTTCCCTCGAGTCCCGTGGGAGTACATCCACCAAATCCAGTCCGTCTTTTACCTGAAGGCATCCGTAAATTGATCCACCAATCACGATGGAGCAAATAATAAGGACAGCAATCTGAAAGTGAGAATAAACGAGTCAAAATTGCGTCTTATACTGATTCTAAGTAAGATGGATTATACAATTACAGCTAAAAATTGCAAGGTGGAATGGAAGGTTTGGAATTGATAAAAATCCACCTACCCTAACAGGTGTTTTCATTAAAAATGGTCCATAGTACTTCTTCGCGAATTCAGGAATGGAAATAAATGGCAGGCACTTCGTGTATTCATATTCCGGACGTTTTGAACCACTTCTGCCGGATCCAGGAGCACCATTCCTCCGCCAATTGAACCACTTGGATGCCCTGCTTCGGGCTGTGGGAACTAGACTATGGGTTGAGCTACGGACGCTCACCATGGGCGTAACCAGATTAGATGAAGCTGCAGTTGTGGAACTGGCAGTAGGCGGACTCGATCCTGCTACTTCAGATCTTGTGTGAATAATCTTTGAGGTTGTGGTGTTGGGAGTTGAAGACTGCAATAATGTAAAAAAATTGTTTGCAAGAATGGAAACTAGGAATTTGCAATGTGCGTGCACATTCGTTTATATAATGAATGGAAGCATATAATTGCGTAACCGCAGACATACAAAATTAGTACTCTGAAAAGCAATTATCCGGCTGCTGGTATGATCTACTCGCAGATAAATTAGGATTCACGCCAAAGCCCTTTGAATTTTGTTATTGTTCGTGCATTTTTTGCACGACCAATTTGATTGAAGGATTTGCACGCGCCATGAACTGGAAATGGGTGCAATCACTTACTCAATGAATTCAGACTGTATGTGAAATTCGTATGGCCAGAAATCTAGCGGGCATCTCGTAATTTACACGCGCTATGCTTATTTTATTCAAGGTGAAACTTACAATGGTAGCTTGTGAGGTGTCTTGACTGCTAGTAGTCGTTGGTTCTTGGAAGGCTTGTCTTGGTCCGTTATGTGATTGAGGTGTGTCTTGGGAGTTTCCTGGGTCAGGGGTGTACCTGGGTGGTGGAGAATCAGGCGGATAGTAGTGGGGTAAGTTATTTGAACCTGCTGGAGCTCCATTGCCCCCACTACCGAATGTAGTTTCTGCTGCAGGTCCCAGGAAGGTCACATACGATTCGTTCGAGAAAGCCTGAAAATCATAACATACGCATGTCAATTAATTTATATTTTAACTGTATTTTATACGGTTTTTGCCCCCTTTTAATCTTATACGATTGTATAGGCGTTTCATACGTTTTATAGCCTTGAAATATTTCGAAGAAAGGACTAATTCACGTTTATTAAAATATCAATAAGAAAATAACACCCGATATTTTTTATTTAAAACTCGTTCATTTCCAATGCTTCTTTTAATGCATATTGTACCCTAGGAATCCTCTGTTTCCAGCGATGGCATACGTAATGTGAATCATATTTTTCTATACAGTTTTTATGGTCTTTATCGGATTTTTATTGGCCCAAAATACAGATTTTCGTCTCCAGAAGTTGATAGGTATAATATGACATAATTGGTGACTACATTGCTCCAGAAGTTTGCACAATGTTTAAGTCGTTAATATATGCTCGGATGTTAGCACAGTTGTTACTTAGAATTGTTGAATATCACTGTATTCCTTTGAGAGTATGGGAGTATGTCTGGCTGTTCGTTATGGAAAATAAGTGAGCTATCTGGGGGTCTAAAATAGTTTTACCTGCGGTAATATCTCACAAGGGCCAAATGGGGCCTGATAATTGATAAAGAACTTTATAATGTTGCTTTGCCTAAAATGTAATATGTATTTTTCACGAAGCAACATAATTAATTGTATATAATATGAAATTTGATTCTGACAACCAAAGGCCATACAATTCTTACTGTATATAAGCCTATAATTAATCTAACGTTGACCGCAGGGCACAATAGAGGAATTTTGGGAGGCCTGACATTTTGACAGTCTTGGCCAGTCGAAGCCCAGTCAAAACTGTTGTTTGGCCTGTCAAATTATTTGCCTTAAAAACACTGCATGAATTATTGGCGTGCAGAGAGAGAATGGTATTTTCCTCCCTTGTTACAAAAGTGTAAACTACGTTCACCGTTCGAACAATACAAGGTATTTCATCCGATAATCTCTAATCGCCAATTTCCAATCTAAGAAACAAACCTGTATTGTATGGTGCATGGTAATAGTTGCTCCGTTATCCATCTGCGCTGGATAAGGCCCAGCTGGCAACGCAATGAAACGGACCGGTGGTGGAGCATGATCACAAGACCGACCTCCAGTATTATTCACATCGTTCGTATCAGTAAGCGCGACGACATCGTTAGCACTCGAGCTGAATTCAATATATTAAATTGTTATTTCGTTTGCTAAACTGAATTATATTTTGGTTGCAGTATCGCAAGGCTTAGAGTAAAATTTAAATATGTTGTCACAATTCGTTTTAAAATTTCATGGTCTCTTGGCAATATTAAATTTGTTTTTGTTCATAATAACAAATACCGTAATTTTCCGTATATAATACGCATTGTTTTCGGTCAAAATCTTAGTCATTTTGGGGTTGCGAATCATGCATGGGTATAAGGATTATGAATTTTTATTATTTCAATTGTAATATTTTGGTTACAAATCAAGGGTGCGTATTATAATAATTTCAGACATGGTCTTGTTCGTACACAATAAAAAGTTTTAATTCGTAAGCTTTCGCTAGATTTCCATGTCTAGCTTCTTCAGAAGAAGCATAATAAATGACTTAATAAAAAGAACGATATCTGCGCATTATACTTGGAAATTTACGGCAATTGTTGATGCAAACTGCTTCACCAAGGAGCAGGTCCAACGCCTATCGAAAGCCTATACATGTGACAAAAGTGTGATACATAGAATCAAGCACTAACAAGTGATGAAGATACTGAACCAGTGGTTCTTAACCTAGGTTGCATGTACCCACAAAGGGGTGCGAGAGCCATTTCTTGGGCGTGCGAGAGAAGGGTCCAGAAAAATATTTTATTATTTCGATTTACTGCTCATCATTTCAACTCGTTAACCACAGCGATTTTCAGAGGGCAAATATTTCATGGGGATACAAGGTAGAATATAAAACTGTATACATTGAATATTTGGAAATTGATTAACAGAAGCTTATGGCAGTGTCCTTTTTTCAACTGAACACGTGCCTTTCTGAAAGTCCGTGCATATTACTATTGTTAGGGTTCATTTGTACTTCTGAAAAAGATGAATGTTTTTTTTTCACCTATGGAGTTTCAGAATCACGGGGGGTGCCGGGATACAAAAAGGTTAAGAACCACTGCACTAAACCATCTCTCAGTATTGATGACAATTTATGACGCAATTGTTACTTAAACCGCATTAACTTGTGAATACAAAACAGACGACCATATGTGCTTCATCATTCAAAGCAAACTACCTTTTGAAGCAGCAGAATATATCAAGTAGATTTTTCTTCCTTCGCTCGAGATCAATGCTAAGAGCAGCAGGGAACACAAAGAGAACGCAAAACAGGTTGAAGCATGTGATGATGGCGGCCTGGAATAGAATCAATGTTTAAAATAACATTTATTTATTACAAAGTTCACAGTCTAGTCAAAAACTGTCATCAACTAGAACCGACATGACCTATTGAACTCAATCTACATTCCATGAAAATTCTTTCAGGTTGACTTTTCAATACAGATCTAATCCACGCCCTTATTTGAATTCGAGTACGGGTAGCAAAGAATACTACGCATTTTGCATATTTCATTTCCGTGTGCCTAGCGAATTCATAGGCGTGGTTTGACCTGATACCACGCCCTGTTTCATTATTTACTGGCCTCGGAACGAGTTTGTTTTGTCTGATTTTGCGATTTAGAATAAATGGGCCGACGCTTTTGAGTAGATTATTTTGACGAGTGGGGAAGTGGAGCACGCAAACCCTTGCTACTGATAATTTTTATGTTAGTTTCTGACGAGCCAGGTAAATTAAAAGGCAATAAAGATTCGCATATTTTGAGGGTGTGGTAATTATTATATATGGGAGGGGAAGACTATCAAAGTCAATAAAAATATCAAAATTTTTCTGATGAGCGAAGTCATACCTCATCATGCATGCAATATTCCATATCGCATACTCCCCGAGACCCCCTTCCATGAAATATTCATATTTTTACAAACACCATCTCTCTCTCAAGAAGTATCGGTTGATTTCATTCCTGTTTTACGCTTATTTACTATCAAATATAACTCGTGGTTTTGTATCCGGATTCCGATGTATTTCAGTGTTTCCAGTTAATTCCTGAGATCAATCCTGACACTTGACGTTAGAAAAACCGGCCTATTTTGGTGATTAGCAATGCTTTGTGATTTTTTAAATCGAAGAGGGAGTACATAAATAGTCCCCACTTGCCAATCATACCCCTAAACCACTTGATAATGAGGCAAATCTACCGTATTTTTTACCCAACTTGACCTTTTACCGTGCAGGTGGTGAAATAATGGAAGCTATCATTATTGCGACCTCAAAAATGTGCGGATTCAGTTGATCTCAATTTGTTTCTTAGTCGGAGACTAGTTTCGGGGAATACGCCCAGAATAAAATGTAAAAAGCATGCATGCATCGGATCGGTCGACTATTGTTTATAACAACTATTTTTCATTGACGTATTGATGGGAAGAGGGTCGGCAGTATCGTGTTCTCCTGATCCCTTGGAATCAAATATTATTAAAAAAAAATTTGGTTCGCAAAACAAGAATACAAGTAAAGAATGTGCTCGGAGAACGGCCGGATATCTTGCATATTAAAACGATGGCGACTCCAAGTGCCCATTGAAGTTAAAAAACTGCAGAAGACATAGATAGAACGTAGTAACATACCGTACATCATGTGTACATTTATGAATGAGGATAATTATATCATTGGCTCCCATTCTTTTATAAAGATATATTGTAGCTTTACTCCCTTTCTCGTAAGAATATCATAAATTATTATTTTATAAAAATCAATGGACGATAAACATGACATTAGCCGATGAATGATTCGTGATTCGATTTCACATCAACTACTAGGAGTGTTGAAGCGTAATAATTTGGTTAGTGAGGCGACATAAACAAAATATGCGGGGGCCTCTATTGACATAACTATTTATTTGTTTTTCTAGGCTTTGAAGCGCGTGTCAAATTGGGTGAGTTCGGGGTCACTGAGTGGGTTATTCCAATTGTCCCGGGTTATTTGTTTAGGGCGTGGTTATACTCGAGCAGACGACACCCATAACGAGCAAGCTGGAAATATACTGACTGTAAGAGATCTATATATTTTTTCGTTGTTTGTTTTTAAGTATAAAAATAGGAATGATGATTATGACCAAATAAACGAATATTAAACATAAATAATAAAATTGGCCTTATTTAGATTCATTTCTCCTCATTGTTGTTTGTTTATATTTATATAAACAAAAATGACATATATTTCATATGCTTATTAACAATGATAAGTTGTGCCCAAATCGTTTACGGTATTAAAAATGTTCGATATAATTCAACATTGGGAAAATGGACCATTCCAATAGTATGACGTCATCAACTTCTCGATGATGTCATAAGTTAATAAAATTATAATTTGTCCAGATCAAACTTCACTGTTTCATTCCCTATGAAGGGGCTTTGGTTACCCAGTTGGCCTTTAATACTATATTGTGAATAGTGATCATAATATCGACAAATAATTGTATAAAAAATACCTGAAGAGCAAATGACTGTAACGCTGGCATTGGAATGATCATGGAGAAAAGGAATCCGCATAAGATGGCGACTGAGCTGAGCAGGACACTGACTCCAACTCTTTTCATGCATTCTCCAGTGCGTTCCTGCGTGGCAATGAAACATATATCTATTAATAAACAAGTTTTTACTTTCATATTAAGACATAAAGACAACGTTTCATGATTCATTTAATCCCCTGTATCAGCGGTAAGAGATCTTTAACATAACAACGAAATTGAGAGCATTAAGGCTGGAATACACGTACGCGTAAACGCACGTGTTTTTGGTTTGTTTCATTACAACCGCGCGTAATTCGATTCCATACGTATCCAGGCGGTTGTAATGAAACAAAACAAAAAACGCGTGCGTTTACCGCGTACGTGTATTCCAGCCTTTATTCGCACTTGGTATAAACCAATCCAATGTCTTCCGTTGTTTCACTCTACTTTTATCTCTCTCAATCATTCTAGCTACAAAATTTGTCGGCAAAATAAAATTAGTCCAGTGCTATTATATTGCGTACAGGTTACGACCATTGATCTAGAAACTGGTAAATTCTATTTTTGAAATCTGGTGCAAACAATATCATTGTCAATATGGCGATGACTTTATTAGACTAGTAGCAACCAAAAAAACGTGATATTATTTATTGAATACACAACCGTAATAGCCCAACATTGTGTCATCACAGCACGTTGATAGAGAGTTTTTAATCTTCGAGTCATTCAACAAATGTAAAATTTGGTTTCCTTCATACAACGCTAGATAATAAATTTGATAAATGTCAATGCGAAATTTAACACAGTCACAAAGGCGGGCTAAACCAATATTTTGAATATCTTCCAATGTAAATTAGACTAGTAAATAAAGTACGATTAAGTATCATAGAACGTATTTCCTGGCTCCAGCTTTTGACTTTTCACGGCCCATTTAGTTTTACGAATTTCAGTAAAAGCTGAGCGCTAAATTCCTTTTTCATTCTTCATCATTTTTCACACGAAATCACTAAAAAGGCCCGGCTTTTTGCCAATTTTGAAAGCTGTTGCATTAGTTTATACCAGTGCTTCCCAGCCTTTTTCAGTTCGCGACCCACTTTTATTGCCATTTTTGTGCGACCCACAATGAGATATTAATATAGGAGAAAAGAAACAATGTATCCACATGAAATTTACCACTAATGCGAAACTTGAGCTTGTATATTGGATATTATCAGATCAAGTCGAGGCTTGATAGGAGACAAGCTCACACGCAACGTAGCATTAAGGGTGTCCGTTTCTATGCTGTTCCGAGCCTTCGATTTAGTTACAGCTTAATAATTCTAATTGTTACATATTTGTTACATTGTTGCAGATTATTACGTATAGATGATGCAACAATTTCCCGATCTAATCGAAAACTGTAACATTTAGAAATGCTCCGCGACCCACCTGAAATAGCTTCGCGACCCACTGGTTGGTAAGCACTGGTTTATAGTACTTCTGGCGGTTTTTAAAGGTTTAAATCGTGCGCAAAAATTACACCACAAATTGAAATTGAATACTTACTTCAAATGGAATGTGACTGAGGCAAGCTATCTCTCCGAACTGATGAGCTATCAAGAACATGTCATCCACGCCCAAACCTAGCATGAGGAATGGTAGAACCTAAAATAAAGCGGCAGAATTTAAGATACTGCATCAAGATACATCTGATTTATATTGATCGTTTATATAACGCATGATATTCGCACACATGCATGCAATCAATCACAAAATGCATCCATGGTTTGAAGTTTGCAAAAAAATACTTACTCTATTACAAGCTACGAAAAATATATTTTAAGACAAATTATATGAAGCATGGGATGTATATGCTTGATTGAAATTTACGTTTTTTGTTGCATGAATGAATACTGGTAAATTAAATTTTTCGTCCACTTAGTGAACTCACTAAAACTAATGTACATCAATTAGCATCAGTGTATTTATAATGAAAATTAATATATCGATTAAACAATTAATAAATGCTTTAGTTTTATCACAATGTGAGACAAACTTTTGTCCAAATATGTGACAACTTTGCACATCATATGAACTGATTTTACCTTAGAATTTAAATGGATCAATACAAAATTCAATGATATAACATAATAATCAATAAAGTTTGTTGACAATACAAGTATGTTGACTAGAAGTATTCACCAGTGTTCATTGATTTTTAATGAATGCCCAGTATAGCAGTGTTTGTTAATTTTGATCCAGAACTAATTCTGTTACATTTATCTTGTTTAATGTATGGTATATATTTATTTCAAGTCAAAACGTCCAATGCAAAAATCGATTTAAATAATATCCACATGATCTAACGTCCAATGTAAAACATGTCCACAGGAAAAAACGTTCAATGTATAAAAGGTTGTAGGAAAAAAAATCTTAGGGTCAGGAGTAGGGATGGGCACTTCGAATCGAATCCGATTCGAATCGCCTTTGATTCGAATCGGAAAACGTGATTCGACGATTCGGATTTTTTTTAATGTTTTTCTAGTAAGTTTTCCATATATGATGTTGCACCAAAACCAAAAATGCTTTTTAGTTATATTGATATCAGATTCCTCACATTTACACTTTTCATACCATCGTTTGATGTGCTACTGTGCTTTTCTTTTACTTTATACTTTGAGAAATTGGGATTTTCCTCATTTTTTGTAGTCTACTCCAATAAGATTGAAGCCCAAAGTGCCCTTTTGTGATTGATGAAGTGAAATCTTAGCATCCGATATTTTTATGTTAGAAGGCCTGATTCGATTCGGCAAAAAAGATTCGGATTCGATTCTTTCAAGATTCGAAAATGCCCAACCCTGGTTAGGAGGTTAGGTTTAGTATTCGGAGTTTAGGATTTGGGATTTCCTTTTGTGACCTTTTTTGGTACAACCTTTTATACATGGACGTTTTAACTAGCACCAATATATTAGCAATATAAGCAAGTTTTAAACATAATACTTTATCAAACCTGAGTTGTTGAGGCATTAAACTTGATCCCGATCACCGAACAGATACCCAGACCTGCCATGACGGACAGACAGACGAGCAACACGCCGACAAGACCAACAGCTCCCTGAGATCGAGAAGCTTTGCAACGAAGCATAGTGAAGCAGGCATATGCAAGCTGTGAAAAGAGAATAAATGCATTTGTAAGCATTAATATATATCCGTACAATAGATAGAGCATTAAAGGTTAAGGAGAAATGAACTACAGTTCTTCCTCCGTCACTACGTCCATATCATAATTCATAATCATATACTATAACGCAGGTCGGTACATAAAACTTCGACTCCTCCATTTACAAACATCCGACTCCGACTCCTTTATTCAATATCGTAAATAACTAATAAGTAATGCTGATCT
>JAUELA010154544.1:0-13841 GCA_031471845.1 Boltenia villosa | reverse complement strand
GAGAAGCTTTGATAAATATTGCCTAATGTTGAGAAATGATTACATATTCTACGGTGTCACTAATGTTCTCCCTCCTTATCCGGTTCTGTTTTTATTTTAAGGAACACACTGATCCTGCTACGGGTCCGTCTCGTAATTTAGGACTCCGAATCCTGTTTCACTCTTGTAACTTGATAGCCTACCACAAGAACTTAATCAAAATTCAGAACTTTCTCAATTTTTCTGATCAGGCTCGGTATCCTGTTTTTGGTAGACTCCGAATCCAATCCTGATGAAATATACCGAATCCGGTAAACGAAGTAATGTTGACCTCTAGTTCTTATACTCACGCAAGATAACTCCCATCATAATCACGGAACAATATCAGCGGACTGTCCTTCTTCGATCCTCTCAGCCTGAAAATAAGATCAGCTGAACCGCTGTACACATAGCATGCTTCGATCCGTAGAGTTACTATATAAACTGGATCTGCTGGCGGGATTTTTTCTTGAAAGTACGTCACAGCGCTCTGAAACGTCACAAACTCTGTCATTCTCAGAGATACATTGATGGTTAACTAATAGCAGCTTGTCGCAATACACTTTATTACCGATGTTTTGATTGGTGTATCATATTTACCATCGGATTCACCGGAAAGCCTCTTACATCTTATACATGGACGCATGCTGATGTTGGGTACCGTTAACTGGGGTGACTTTGACCTTTGGGGTGACTTTGTTCAACACTATTTTTTTGTAAAAATTCTAGATTTTTTTTTGCATCGATACAAATTCAACTAATGTAATATGATTTTGAAAGAAGACTATCTTAGGTTGATACTGATGCAGTTTTATCATCAATAAACTTGATAAAGGTGTTGAACAGTAGGATCATTTTGACGGTAGTATTTTGTATCAAACGAACAAAAGTATAAGTATATTTTATATGACGAAAAGCTTGCTATAGAAGTGTTGTTTTGGGAAAAGATAATAGAAGGTAAGAGTGTCACAACAGTATATTCACTATCAATATCAAGTAAGTATTCTTCAAGAAATTCTAAAATCAATAACAGCAAAAAAATGTGTTTTATACAAAAAGATGACCAACCGACGGCTTTGCCCGTTCGGCCACCGGACAACCTATCTTGGCGAAAAGCTCATTGCTTGTGATGTGTTAAAAAAAGCATACTTACCACTGTGGCTATTTGTCTTTCATCGCTGGCATAAGCGAGGTAACAGAATATGGAGAAGAGTAAGCATACAAGACCAGCCAGACATAAGATCGTAAAATTTCCAGTAGGTAAATCAGGCACAATATTCATACTAAATTATAACGCAACAAAAAATAAGTGACAAAAAGTTTTATTTGGTAGTGGTAGACTTATACAATAATCCCCAACTTTAAGCTAAGTTGGTAACTTCAAGACATATTGGTAACTCGACTAAGGAGGAATTTTTGCAAAATGTCCCCGCGTTTCTATTACTGACCCTACCGTGCCGGTAAGGTTGCAACTGCCTTATGGTTGTTGTTTTATGTCATTCAGTTGGATTTTAGTGTCATGCTATATTTTTCTCTGCTGACCATTGTTTTCAACATTTTGTATTTGAAATGACGAAAAATAAAAATGATGTCTATCCACCGCCATATTTTATTTAAAGTTACGCCTGATACCTTCTCGGTTTATATAAGTAGGAAATACCATATTAGGAAAATTTCTATATTAAAAAATCGAAACCTTTGGTACGGTATGTTAATGATAACGACCCATCATCATTCTTTTGCAACGATACCGCTTGAAACTTGGACGAAACATGACCTGTAGAACATCTATATACGTTTTCATCGCAGATACAAATTTTCGAATGTTAATGATAGCGGTTCATCATTCTTTTGCAACGATACCGGTACCGTACCGTAACCTAACGTTGACCTAACGATATATTAAAATCAACCAATGTTATCATTATATTCACCTGTACAAAGAGATCAAGTTTTAAGATATGTAATATATTGTCATAATATTTCTCTAAACGTATCCTAACAACGCGAAAATCACGTTTCTTATCATTATCTCAAAACATTCAATTTCAAATAATGTATTTCCTTTGGATCTTGGCCTTCGTAATTCTGACTTTATGACGTAATAATATTCAATCTATGGCTGTTTTTCTTAGCGCGAAGGCATATTTAGAACACGAAGTATTTGAAGGTATCCGGACATTTAGCCAACGGACATTTAGCCAATGGACATTTAGCCAACGGAGATTTAGCCAATGGACATTTAGCCAACGGACATTTAGCCAATGGACATTTAGCCAACGGACATTTAGCCAATATTTGAAGGGGTGGACATTTAGCCAATTTTTTTTTCTAATATTTTTTTTCTTCAAAAAATTCAAAAATTATATCTTAGGGTTAGAGTTAGGCTTCAGAGTAAAAGTTAGGGTATGGTTTAAGGGTTAGGGCCAGGTTTAGGGTTAGGATTGGTGGTTAGGGTTAGGGTAGTGGTAGCGTCAGGGTTAGGATGGTGAGGTTCAATTTATGAAGAAAAAAAATGGAAAAAAAAAATCGAGAAAGAAATGTTGGCTAAATGTCCACTTTTGCAACTATTGGCTAAATGTCCGTTGGCTAAACGTCCATTGGCTAAATGTACGGGATTCGTATTTGAAGTTGAAGGTCTTTTCAAATACATCGTGTTCTAAAATATGCGTTCGCGCTTAAAAAACAGACATTTGGGTTAAGTCTGCTAGGAATTGTGTGTATTTGCGTTTTTGTTCTTTGAAAGGAACCTTCCCTGGTTGTTCCCTTCCCTTTCTTATATTTCTGTGACGTTCTGTTTACGACGTGAGCGTTGTAGAATCTATGTGTTGGATATTCTGTGAAGTATGATGACACAACATGTTGTGGTTTTCATTACGCCGCAGATTATGACGTCACAATGGTTTTTGACGTCATGATCAGGCCAGTGTAAACATTTGTTTTGTGAGATCATGTTACGCACCTTAGTACCTGGACCAACTCTGATGATAGGACATTGGAATGCAAAAGTACTCACACCGGTAAATAAATACATGATCTTGCCGAAATAGGAGCTAAAATTACCGCCGCATTTTGATTTGAGCTCTCGGTGTCGGCAAATCGTATGGAGTAAGGTGCTATTAAAAGATAAATCACAGTGCCTGTTACAAATGTCAGCGCACTACATAGCCTAAAAATTGTCATCTGCTAAGGTCATTCAGGCCCTAAATGACCTTAGCAGATGACGATTTTTTCACCCTCAACCCTGCAAATGTACGTTTTTGTAGAAAGTGTAACATAAACCACCTTTACAATGTGCACGGTATATTTTAGCCTGATTTCATCTGCTTGGATTTCCCAACTGAGATTTTAACTCATGGTTCAACTCAAGTGTCGAAACCTGTTGGATTGGTCGAAACCAATTTCTTTATTATTTTTTTCTTGTTTTTGTTTCCACTCTATCCTGTGACGCAATAATCAAATCGTGTTATTTAGTTTCAATTCTGTCACGTGAAAGTGATTCTATTGGGATTTTTGTGACGTCATAATGTAAGAAATAAAAATTAACGGGGACGATATTTATCACGTGTTTCCAAATCAAAAATATAATAGTGCTTCCTTGATTGTTTTGAGCCGGCGTTTGTTTGTTTATTATGAAAAACATATGTTAACTGATGGTAAAATAAGAAACATTATTATACTACCTTTGGGGAATACATCCTCTGACCGAAATACGTCCAGCATTTTCCATAAATATAATTATTTGACGTAAATTCTATTTTTGTGTTTGTGATTAACCTTTTTTTATTTTTCTTCCTATATTTTCTTTCTCTATATTACCCTACTTGATTTATTCAAACATATTTCGTGTTATTTAGAGATTTCTCTAAAATTTTCGTAATAACTCATCCCAGATGGAATTTGTCACCTGCTAATATTTCTGATGGACAAAAAATTCCATAGATTTTCGTTTTTCGATTTGTTTTTGGATAAGATGAAGGTCATTGATTTCGCAATTAATATATTAGAGTCAATAAGATTTACCTAATCCTGTGCGGTTGGTGAGAAAATTTCCGAAATATTTGTGGTAATATAATTCCACGAAATGGTCAAACACTTATTATTCAGTAAATAATCAATTTCAGAATTTTTTGTTTTCCAATTCTGGGTGATTTTTTCTCTGCGGAGTTCTAAGGGTGTCACTGGGGTGTAGTTGGAAAGAAATTGTCCAGATATTTGTGAAACGCTGTAATGTTATGAGGATGAATATGTTTGTGCAATAACTATAATGCATTAGGTTCATCGATATATCAGCACTGCGGGCATGGCTCATCCCTAAACCTTAATTATAATATTGTTTGTTTCTATTTTGTTGCACTTAATGTTCTGGGATTGAATGACAAGCGCTCCAACGTCACGAGCTCTCTTGCACTTGTGTTCAAATGTCGGCGCTGCCGTATCACCGCGGCCTACAACTTTTATTGAGGAATAAAAACAAAAAATCTGTTTCAAAAAACTGTAGGTTAAGGTTAGGTGAGTAAGTGACTGGGGACGCTGAACTCCTCGCCGGTACAGGGCGGTTTCACGTGACCTTGTTCACGGCTTTCCTCAGCTATCCAAGTTCAGCATGCTCGCAAGCTGGTATGGTCGTATCATGCATCCATGTATAAGCCCGCTACGGCTTGCCGGTGAATCCGAGGGTAAATATCATACATCAATCCCCCAAAAACGTAATTATATTGTTTTCCCGATGATATAGCGCAGTGACGTAGTTCCAGGTTTCGTTGATGTAATTCTCATATACATCTGTGCAATTGATTTCATATGAATGTGATTTTCAAATTCGAGGAGGTCTAACGTCTACAGCAACATGAAATATGTTTTGTAATAATTCCAAACTGACGTTATTGTGAAACCTTTGACGATTTTCTTCACGTTGATATAACACAGTGACGTATTCAGGTTTCGTTTATGCGAGATTTTCATATTTATTTACATTTTATCGACAGAATTGTTTCATCAACGTAATATTCCCTTGAATTTCTGCCGTATTTTCCATAGAATAAGCCTAATCCAGTCCAATCCTTGTGTCTTAAATTCAATGACGCCTTAAAGACAATTCTAAATGATAAATGTGTATTACGTAAATTATATAAATTACCCGGATGTAAATGACGTCACGGAAATGAATTCCCTCCATTTCTCAATTTACATCACTTCTAAAAGGAAGGATTTACTTTTCTTCACGTTACCGTCGGTTCTTCCTTAAAACACAAAAAGAAGTTAAAATTTATCTTTTTTTAAATTCATAGCACTTGAGTGGAATATTTTGAGTCTACTCATTGAATTTTGAGTTGATTCATTCTGAGTTTATATTTGAGTGAGTTTTACCTTGATTGGCATTTTAATTATACCATGGTTAATAAATCGTTATAAGATGGCCTAACACACATGAACATGCACGTCGTAATATCAACATCAATTTTATCTATTAAGATGTAATGTTATCATCACCGACTTACACTCGAGCATGACATCGCCATTTTCACAAATTTGTAAAAGCATAAGGACTAGAAATGAAATTTTCACATTTCAAATCGAATAGTTCTCAAATCTTTATAAAGCAGCATAACTTTTCCGAAGCAAGGCTGGATTTCCCAATGAATGAGATTCGAAATCTTAAAATCCTGGGTTTGAATCGAATCGGAAATAATTCAAAATGGATATTCCTAATAATGACTATAGGTGTTGATTTAACCTCAGACAAATATTAATGTCAGTTTCTTATTTACATTCGATCATAAGAAGATATGTTGTCTGCGTAATATCAGTTACGTTTTAGGTAAAATAGCGTCATATTTATCTCATATGATTCCTCATGTCAATATACAAGCGTGTGAGTCGTTACATCGATTAAAATATAATACATTTCTCTTTCATTCACTGATATGTCTCTTCATATTCCCCCGACTTATTATTGTATTCAATATAACGCTTTAAAACTGTTATTTCTGGATTATACTGGATTTCCAAAATCTGCGCAACTAATGTTGATTTAATTCATCACTTTGGGGAATTTGGATTCAAAATGGCGGAAATTTGAATGTTTGTTTTATTATGGCGGATTGAAATTTCTTGAGTTTTTTTGATCACTAGTCATAGGGCTCTGAAAATCTCTGAAATTGCAAAAGAGCGCGATTTTCAATATGAATTTTTTCTAGAATTGTGAAGCCCTACTAATGTCCGTTTATACATTTTTCCAAGTTATAATAATTTAACAATGAATATTATGCAAACTGTTTGCTCAACGGAGTTGTGTCCATTTCATCTCCATTACGATATTTTCCCTACCTATCAACTTATACGTATTACCAGTTACTATATCTCCTGCGTTTTTAGTTTGGAAATATTTCGATATAATTATTGCATTGTGACGATTGAACCTTATTTAACTCGCAGTGTTGAAGACATATCAGTTGTACGAACCAATAGCTTTATACTGCTGCTATATTTTTAGTTTTGCCGAATTGTCAATTAATTCTCTAACCTAGGATTTATCCAAAATACTTTGTTATTCACCGTAGTTTATACTGTATCCTATATATTCCATTTGTTACCATCGATCTTAGGTAACATAGTTCGTGTTTTGGTACAAGGTTTAACAGGTCTCTAACAGTTTTTCAAATATTAATGCGCTTTAACCTCCGAAGGTTGACAAGTAGGTGATCGTCCAGTGTGATCGTCCAATCTAGTGCAAGTAGCCTATGACTGAAGTTGATAAGAATATATTTTTTTATCATTCGTTTATTCATTCTCAAATACACAAAACAAAATCATAAAATTACAGTAAAGATTTTAAAATAACAATCATTCAAACATGATGATAAATAGGTCCAATAAATATGAATGAAAAATTAAATAAATTCACCCAATTGATAAATACATAATTACAAGAAAATATTTCTCTAGTAATCCACAGTATTGCAACTACATGAAAAATTTTGTTGCATTTTTTTTTTGATAAATATTTTCAGCCATTTCTACATGAAGTAGTGACGTCATTCCGAAGAGTTGCCCTTACAGCATATATGAAATTCAAACAACAAAATGGAGTGTCGTCCACGACAACTTTTTGATATTTTTTAACTAATTTCTTCAATTTCTTTATCTCTTTTGCTTCTTTTTTGGCCCCAAATTTCTTTGCCTTGATTTTTTTCGATGTCATTTTCATTTTTTGCTTCAGATACTGTTCTACCGCCATTTCTACTGTTGTCTGAAGGAAAATGAAAAGTGTTACTCATTCCTCCATTCATCATAAGTTTCCTCGTTTCTCCTAAAGACGTTTAAGTAATAAAGGCAAAGCATGGAAAATTATCGCTCATGTTCTAATTTTAAGAGAGGATTATCTCTGGCCAAACGTAGGTAAATCTAACATCATTGACATGAATAAGTTACTTTAGTTCTTTCTACCTTGATTCACTCAAGTATCTGAAACATCGTTCGGCTTGTTTGGGATATCTGAGATTTCGAGTATATTCAATACTTGTGGCTCTATGTAGGATTTTTAATCAAAATATGGAGTGGATAGGGTGAAATAAAAATAGGGGCCTCCGATTTACCCCAAAGCCATAAGGACTGGGTGATAATCTAGAATTTGCAATGAATGTTTTATAAAGGGTCCATTACTACTATTCGTATGTGTAGGTGTTGTATTGCATTTTTTATTAGTCCTACAAATTAGATATCATATTTATTTGAGTCTCGCAGTAAAGGCTCTATAACAACATAGGCATGTCGATAATATTTGAAACCTTACCTGACTGCATTTCTCTGGAATTCGACCCCAAAAGCTGTTGAGTAAAGTGTAAGATTGTTCTCTCCGAACTTCATACAATCCTCAATCTGAAAATTAGTAACAAAATGTCTTATTATTGATGCCGCACAGTCAGATAGAATTCATTTTGTAAATGTATTTACTAGGAATTACGAATTCTGCGAGTATGACTTGGTGAAAAATTGAGCAGATTTTCTGAGTGATAGTAATTATATTTGGCAAAGTAATTTGGCTTTGTACTTTTCCATCAAACCAACACGATTACGCATTGTCACTAGATTGACTTACTAAAATTTCATATCTTCAGTGATATTAAAGGGAACAAACGAAGCTGTCTATTCATTGACATTTATATAAGTTACGCATATTACTTCATCTCCACATACCGTTCTTATATCTCCAGTCTTCTGTCTCAGTTTCTCGATGAATTGGATCATTTTTTGAATTCTAAGAACGTCCATTTCCCTTTTCTTGATTCTCAGTTTTCTTTTCAATGTTTTCTCGATCTTCCAGTTCACAGTACAATCGTACCTACTGGCGATCTGTATAGAATATAGTGTTTTGCTGATTATTATTTTCAACAAAGTTTGGATATGACGTCAAATAAGCACGTCGTACATGACGTCATTTTAAAACATTACAAGCATAAAACTAACCGTGAAATTTGTCGGTCTCCGAATGTTCGGTTTAGCCAATTCAACTTTGACGTTACAAATATTCTGGCAACTCAGGCTCTTCATGCGGGCTCTCATGCAGGTTTCGGCCGATTTCTTTCTTCTTTCGCTGAAAGTCTCCTGCACGCCGAATATGAGCATAAACATAATAAGGGCGATAAATATTTTTGACATTGTCGGATTTCGATGTAATTTTTTCTCTATTTCTTTCTTAACGATGATCTTTGTATCAATTGTCCAGAATATTCTGAATCAAATTCGAGCCCAACGCTCCTTTTATACTCAACGGTTTTTTTTTCTCAAATTAACTAAAATAATATTTATTTTGATGTTTTTGTGAATGTAAATTACGTGGACAGTTGCTAGCAAAATATGTTTTATTTTTTCGTTTCGTATTTCATTTTTTATTCAATTTGTTTACAATATGACGTCACTAATATTAATAATTGTCATAACTGGAAATATTATGAATTGCAAAATTTCCATTTTACCAAAACAATGAACGCAAATAATCTCTCCTACCTGTTATGTTTGCCTTGATAATATAATCAAACCCATAAATATATTTCTACTTTCCATTCGTCTTCTTTCATTTTATCATTATGACGTATTCAGGGGGTCTACGTAAACAAACGAGTCTTAATTTATTTTTAATATCTCATCGTATGTTGTTTATGTTGACTAAATTTATACTTTACGAGATTTATATTTGTCTGGTAACATCTGTGACCCACGTGATCAGTGACGTCGACGTAGACGAAAGAAAACTGAACATGGCGATGATATCGTTTTGTTTACAAATGTGTTGCGTGTAGACGTAGAAATAGACATATTGGCTCAAAAATCGATAAAAAATCATTTTAAAGTTATTTTAAATATACTGAGTTTCGATTTATCTCATTCGACCTTCCGTTTTCGTTATATGATAACGTGACTGCTTCTGAATTTTAGCCACCGTCCATGCAAATGCTTCAGAAATTACATGGTGCGGTGCCGAGTTTCGTGTCCTTATCTAGCATGGAAATGGTTTGATTTAGAACTAACCAAAAGGAATATTTTTGTGTATATTCAGCTGAGATTCTTGGAAATCAGGAACGGAATTCCCCGTCTTTCAAGATTCGCAATGTAAATATAAAAACGCTATTCAAATATGTGGTATAGGGAATATTTACAATGTCAATGCGACCTCCATTTTCATTTTTTATAAAGACCGGTGATATGTTTTCGGTTTTGCCGGATATATTAGAGTCAATCAGATTTACCTAATCTTGTGCAGTCGGTAAAAAAATTCCGAAATTTTTTATTTATTTTTATTCTACTTCGAAATGGTCAAACACCTATTATTTTGTAAATAATCACATTCAGAAATTTTTGCTTTTCAAATTTTGGGTGATTCTTTCTCTGCGGAGGTCTAAGGTTGTCACTGGGGTGTAGTTGGAGAGAAATTGTCCATAGTTTTGTGAAACGCTGTAATGTTATGAGGATGAATATGTTTGTGCAATAACTACAATGCATTAGGTTCATCGATATATCAGCACTGCAGGCATTAGAGCATCAGTCAGATATTGCTGGTTGATTGTTTAATTGCTCATTCCTAAACCTTAATTATAATATTGTTTGTTTCTATTTTGTTGCACTCAATGTTCTGGGATTGAATGACAAGCACTCTAACGCCATGCGCTCTCTTGCACTTGTGTTCAAATGTCGGCGCTGCAGTATCACCGCGGCCGGTTGGACGCCAGACTTTTATTGAGGAATAAAAACAAAAAATCTGTTTCAAAAAACTGTAGGTTAAGGTTAGGTGAGTAAGTGACTGGGGACGCTGAACTCCTCGCCGGTACAGGGCGGTTTCACGTGACCTTGGTCACGGCTTTCCTCCGCTATCCAAGTTCAGCATGCTCGCAAGCTGGTGTGGTCGTATCATGCATCCATGTATGGGCCTGCTACGGCTTTCCGGTGAATCCGAGAGTAAATATGATACATCAATCGAAAAAAACGTAATTATATTGTTTTCCCGATGATATAGCGCAGTGACGTAGATCCAGGTTTCGTTGATGTAATTCTCATATTCATCTGTGCAATTGATTTCATATGAAATTGATTTTCAAATTCGAGGAGGTCTAACGTCCACAGCAACATGAAATATGTTTTGTAATAATTCCAAACTGATGTTATTATGAAACCTTTGACGATTTTCTTCACTTTGATATAACACAGTGACGTATTCAGGTTTCGTTTATGCGAGATTTTCATATTTATTTACATTTTATCGACAGAATTGCTTCATCAACGTAATATTCCTTTGAATTTCTGTGGTATTTTGCACAGAATAAGCCTAATCCAGTCTAATTCTTTCGTTCAATGACGTCTTGAAGACAATTCCTAAATGATAAATGTGTATTACGTAAATTATATAAATTACCCGGATGTAAATGACGTCACGGAAATGAATTCCCGCCATTTCTCAATTTACATCACTTCTAAAAGGAAGGATTTACTTTTCTTCACGTTACCGCAGGTTCTTCCTTAAAACACAAAAAGAAGTTAAAATTTATCTTTTTTTAAATTCATAGCACTTGAGTGGAATATTTTGAGTCTACTCATTGAATTTTGAGTTGATTCATTCTGAGTTTATATCTGAGTGAGTTTCACCTTGATTGGCATTTTAATTATACCATGGTTAATAAATCGTTATAAGATGGCCTAACACACATGCACACATACACACACATGAACATGCACGGCGTGATATCAACATCAATTTTATCTATTAAGATGTAATGTTATCATCACCGCCTTACACTCGAGCATGACATCGCCATTTTCACAAATTTGTAAAAGCATAAGGACTAGAAATGACATTTTCACATTTCAAATCGAATAGTTCTCAAATCTTTATAAGGCAGCATAACTTTTTCGAAGCATGGCTGGATTTCTTAATGAATGAGATTCGAAATCTTAAAATCCTGGATTTGAATCGAATCGGAAATAATTCGAAATGGATATTCCTAATAATGACTACAGGTATTGATTCAACCTCAGACAAATATTATTTCCAGTTTCTTATTTACATTCGATCATAAGAAGGTATGTTGTCTGCGTAATATCAGTTACGTTTTAGGTAAAATAGCTTCATAATTATCTCATATGATTCCTCATGTCAATATACAAGCGTGTGAGTCGTTACCTTGATTCAAATAGAGTACATTTCTCTTTCATTCACTGATATGTCTCATCATTTTCCCCGGCTTATTATTGTATTCAATATGACGCTTTAAAACTGTTATTTCTGGATTTTACTGGTTTTCCCAAATCTGCGCAATTAATGTTTATTTAATTTATCAATCTGGGGAATTTGGATTCAAAATGGCGGAAAATTGGAGATTGGTTTTATTATGGTGGATTGAAATTTCTTGAGTCCTTTTGACCCCTAACCCTCAAAATTGATACTAGAACTGTGAGGCACTACCAATGTTCGTTTATACCTTTTCCAAGTTATAATAATTTAACAATGAATATTATGCAAACTGTTTGCTCCATGGAGTTGTGTCCAATTTATCTCCATTACGATATTTCAACTACCTATCAACTTATACGTATTACCAATTACAGTACTATATCTCCTGCGTTTTTAGTTTGGAAATATTTCGATATAATTATTGCATTGTGACGATTGAACCTTATTTACGTCGCAGTGTTGAAGACATATCAGTTGCACGCACCAATAGCTTGATACTGCTGATATATTTTTAGTTTTGACAAATTGTCAATTAAATCTTTGACCTACTATTTATCCAAAATACTTTGTTATTTATCCTGGTTACCGAGGTTTATACTGTATAATATATATTCCGATTGTTACCATCGATCTTAGGTAACATAGTTCGGGGTTTGTTATAAGATTTAACAGGTCTTTAACAGTTTTTCAAGTATTAATGCGCTTGAACCTCCAAAGGTGGGTAGGTTCAGTGTAATCGTACAATCTAGTGCAAGTAGCCAATGACTGAAGTCGATAAGAATATACATTTTTTATCATTCGTTTATTCATTCTCAAATACACAAAACATAATCACAAAATTACAGTAAAGATTTTAAAATAATAATCATTCAAACATGATGATAAATAGTTCCAATAAATATTAATGAAAAATTAAATAAATCCACCCAATTCACACAGAATATGATGAATACATAATTACAAGAAAATATCTCTCTAGTAATTCACAGTTTTGCATCTACATGAAAAGTTTTTTTGCATTTTTTTTGATCAATATTTTCAGCCATTTCTACTGCTACATGAAGTAGTGACGTCATTCCGAAGGGTTGCCCTTACAGCGTATATGAAATTCAAACAACAAAATGGAGTGTCATCCACGACAACTTTTTGATATTTTTTAACTAATTTCTTCAATTTCTTTATCTCTTTTGCTTCTTTTTTGGCCTCGAATTTCTTTGCCTTGATTTTTTTCGATGCCATTTTCATTTTTTGCTTCAGATAGTGTTCTACCGCCATTTCTACTGTTGTCTAAAGGAAAATGGAAAGTGTTACTCAATCCTCCATTCATCATAAGTTTCCTCGTTTCTCCTAAAGAAGTTTAAGTAATAAAGGCAAAGCATGGAAAATTATCGCTCATGTCCTAATTTTAAGAGAGGATTATCTCTGGCCAAACGTAGATATATCTAACATCATTGTCATGAATAAGTTACTTCTTTCCATGAATAAGTTACTTCTTCCACTTACTAAGTTAGTTCTTTCCATTTATTATTTAGCCCTACCTTGATTCACTCGAGTATTTGAAACATCGTTCGCCTTGTTTGGGATATCTAAGATTTCGAGTATATTCAATACTTGTCGCTCTATGTAGGATTTTTAATTAAAATGTGGAGTCGCTAGGGTGAAATAAAAATAGGGGCCTCCGATTTACCCCAAAGCCAATAAAAATGGGTCATAATCTAAGTTTTACAATTAACGTTTTATAAAGGGTCTATTACTACTATTCGTATGTGTAGGTGCTGTATTGCATTTTTATTAGTCCTATAAATTAGATATCATATTTATTTGAGTCTCTCAGTAAAGTTGTGCCATCGTTTTAACAATAATATTATATCTCACGCGAAACCTGTGCTCTATAACAACATATATATATATATATATATATATATATGAGTTTCTCAGTAAAGGTGTGACATCGTTTTAACAATAATATTATATATCATAATCACGTGAAACCTGTGCAACAACATATGCATGTCTATAAGATTTGAAACCTTACCTGACTGCATTTCTCTGAAATTCGACCCCAAAAGCTGTTGAGTAGAAAAGTAAGATTGTTTTC
>JAUELA010154543.1:0-23526 GCA_031471845.1 Boltenia villosa | reverse complement strand
TTAATATCTCATTGTGGGTCGCACAAAAAAATGGCAATAAAAGTTGGTCGCGAACTGAAAAAGGTTGGGAAGCACTGGTATAGTAAAAGTTAGATTTGACCCATAACTATCATGATCTGAAGATGCAGATCAGACGATTTGATAAAAAAAAATACTATATATTCTATTCTGATTGAACTATTGAAGATTTTTTTTTCTCTTTGAAAGAGCTAATGTGTACCCTGTGCAAGGAAACATGGCCAAATTGCTACCTTGAATTCTGTGCACTTGCATGTAGTGATGAACTGGGATCCATCAATTGACCAAGTTTTTCACTGAATGAAGATAAATTGGAGACAGAAGCTTGAAGATCTTGGCAAGTGTGGAGGAGGTCCTGTATTAAGTTGAAGTAGATAGATAGATAAATAAATATATAGATGTATCAGGTTCCACCAAACAGTTAATAGTGTATATCCGAGAAAACTGGCCGATAACATTTGTAATTAATAGATAGATAGATTTTTTTTATTTTTCGTTATTTTAAAACACAAAATTTTGAAAAACAGCGAACAGTGTAGAAAATAATAGTCATGGTTGTCACTACATTGCATCTTGCAATGTTATAAAACATTCAGTTGGTTTTAGTGACGTGCCATATTTTTCTATAGTTTCAATGCTTTCGAAATTTTGTATCTTAAAATGACAAAAAATAAAATTCTATCATTTAGCAAACAAGGTATATTTTGCAGAATTGAAGAATCCAAGCCTATATTAGACCATCTATAGACCCCCCTGGTCTATATAGTCAACATTCTACTAGAATGGCATTCAGTAATTTGCATCCAAAATATGAAATCTTTATTCGCATAACATTTGAAGCCTTATTTTCTTAATTCTTAATCAGTTTGATTGAAAGAAGTATGGGGTCTTGGAAAGGGCCATTCTATTGGTTTAATATAACTATAATTTGAGCAGAATTGACTTCAATAATGGCGAACAAGAAAATGATATTGATTTGAATAGTTTCTTGTTTCTGTCATTCAATTGTCATCTTATCTTAAGTTCTAGGGCCAAAGTTAGAAATGACAAAAAATCTTGTCAATGTTAGACAGCAACCAAATTGAAAAACATACTTCATTATATTTTACCTCAGCTTTCAATTCACATTGCTGTGGATCTTCCAAGATACTCTGTGATGAAACAATAGAATCTGATTGTGACTTCACAATATACAAGCGGTTCTCTGCAAGTTGATATTGATTTTCATAATCTCTCCAGATCTCGTAACTTTTCTTGTATTTTGAAATTTGCTCTTCAACAGATGCAGAGAGTTCATTCCATCTGAAATAAAGTCATTGGTATAGCTTCATCCATGATATTTAGTTAGATAAAAAACACAAACATATTTATACTGTCTGCCACAGATATTTTACTCAGAATATTATATATTTCGTACATAGATTCTACGAGCACAAATTTGAAAATTAAATTTATTTAACCAGCTTCATGTATCTAGTACAGGGGTGGGCAAACTACGATCGCCCTCTACTACCTCGCAAGGCAATGTCAATTTGTGTGGCCCATATATTTTCACACAGAAAAACGCGTTCAACGAGACTGCAATGAGATTTTGCAGCCATGTTGCAAAAGCAAACACATTTGCATGAATAATAATTGTGTTTTTGTGTGGAAATAACATTTATTAAATATAGTTTTTGTTGAATGTGGCACACGAGAGATTCACAGATGCTTCATGTAACCCGCGGAGAGAAAGTTTGCCCACCTCTGAGCTAGTATTTGAACATAGTAGAACAAAAGATCTGATTGGTTCAAAACAATTATGGAATTTCAACAAAGGTAGATACATATATTCTATTTCAGCCATAGTATTTACATTAATGCCAAGAGTAGTGACATGTCGTGTGAAAATCGTTTATCCTTTCTCTATGCTCCCTTTTAGTATTTACATTACTTTGACATTCAGTGCAAATGTTGAAGATTAAGAACAATTGGGAGATATTGAAAATGAAGCGTGGAGGTGTACAATCCTACCTTGCATCCAGAGAATTCAGTTTCATCCTGATGTCATCTGCAGTGGCAGGATCACACAGTGGGATGAGAGAGCTTGATTCAACTTGGAGTAGTTGTTGCTGGAGACTGTGTCGACGGAGATCATTTTCCACATCTAGAGATGAAGGAATGAATATTACAATGAAGAAATCAGCGTTTCTATTAATTCGTGCTAGGTGTGTATTCAGTATATTGGTTATTTCAGGCTATTTATTATACTTCATGAGGCTAGATATTATGATCTCGAGAAAACTCTCGAAATGAAACTCTTAGCTGTGAAAACAAGAGTAAATACAAACAAGATTCTTTTGAATTCCAACACTTCTGTTTTAGATTTTCAGCTGTTATAATTCAGTTCATGAATGTTTATTTGAAACCGGTAAAATATTTATTTCCTGAGTCCAGTTAGATAATTTGTAATGTGGACTGTCTTCATGTCAATTGGAAGAATTGAAAGGTATCCTCCATTTAATTCTTGAATGGTATCCGGGCATTTAGCCAACATTCAAAAAATGATATCTTTGAGTTAGGGTAAAGGTTAGTGACACACAAAGAATTTTTTTTGTGTTGGAAAAATGTCCATTCTGCAAATGATGGTGAAATGTGTCCTTTGGCTAAATGTTCTGAATTCCTACCGCATACCTTGCACATGTGAAATTTCAAATTTAACATTTGCAATATAAACCCCTCTTCTTATTATCATCTGAAACTTACTCTCAAGTTTCTTAAGTTGTTCAGCTACAACATCCATTGATGAATGAGAGTTGGCTGCTTGAACAAGAGCATGTTCAAATGAATCGAGTTGCTTGTGAGTTAGATGTTCAGCTGAATTGAATCTGAATTCAAAAAAGAAGAAGATGTTTTATTTTCTAGTCTCTGTAGTAAACTGTGGTGCGTGGCTTGATCTGACATAAGCTGTTGATATAAGCTCAACATTCTCATGCAAACACAGAGGTCATCTCTCAAGGTGAAAATTCATATTTATGGCCAAGATAAGGCACTACTCTAAAAGTATACCGACAGATATCAGGTAACAATGTGTATATACTTGCAACTAGAGCAGGGGTTCCCAACCAGGGGTACGAGAAAGCATTTCAGGGGGTGCGAGAGAGAGTTACATTTCGTTAATCAAATTAACACAAGTTCAAGAAGCCCCTATATATACATGTTTTATTTTTGCTTATATATTAAAAAATTATTCAAATAATTCACCTTCTCTATCCTAAATAAATGTTTTGTATGGGTGGGAGGGCATATTTAAATTTTTTAGGGGTGTGGAGCATAAGAAAGGTTGAGAACCCGTGAAGTAGAGTATCCAGATGGCTGCCCCCGAGGTTCAAGCTAAGATTAGATTTAGTATTAATGCCAGAAGGGTGCAATGTATGAAAGCCAATCTTGGGGGAATTTGTCCGGGACCCATATACTGTTTCAAGCCATGATAATAATGTATCAAAATCATCCAACCTCTCCCATTGTTCTAAAGCTCTCCTGAGATTCCTCTTCTCCTGGTTGAGATGATGTTCCAAGATCGCCCACGTCTGACTTAGTTTTGCAAGATCTGAACTTCCTCCTCCTGGTTCTGGAGATTCTGCTCGAAATCTTTGATTCTTACTTGAAACTAGAGCTGATAAAAATTGATTTCAATGCAGTGTTATCAAGTTTGTTTTGATAGGTAAACTGATAAATCCAGAAAATCTACTATGATATGGAAGTCTAATACGTTAAGAATAATAAAAATATTGAGTTAGTTCTTATAACATGTTAAAGCATTTGCCAATTGTTGGGTTGCCAAAATTTTCGGGTTTCCTAAATAGTTGCGTTGCCAAAATTGTTGGGTTGCCAAAATTTTCGGTTTGCCAATTGTCAGGTTGCCAAAATTGTTGTGTTGACAAAATTCTTAATCTGTCGATCCCATCACAGACTAACAGACCCCTATTCGACTCGGTAAATTGTGCATATATATTCATACATTCACACAAATATTGCTTCAATAATTTTTAGTTTTCAATCGTATAATTTGAGAAATTGAGACTTTTCTGTCTTCCTTAAATTTTAAATCAAACTTTTAAATCTTTTCAACCTCCGAATCTTGTCTCTACAATCGTCCCAGAATCTAAGCTTATGAAGTTTTGATATTACCCAATTTTAATGTTTCACCTTTATATTCTTTTTCCAGTCTCGTTATCTCTGAATACTTCTTCTTCAGCTTCGGTTCCATGCTTTGAAGTTCGAGTAGTTGCCGATGAATTTGGGATTTGCTGCCAGGAGCTGTCATTTCTTGGTGAGCCTACAAGACAAGGAATCGAATTAGAATTCAAGATGCTTTCTGAGAGAGAGAGAGAGAATTTTTTTCATCCACCGTGAAATAACAATGGCAACACACATAAAGAGAATGATAATAAAACAGAAACATACAAAACGGATATAAACAGTATAGAATAGAATGTAGATATTGTTATGACATGTATTAATGAGGAAGCAGTGCAAAGATCTAAGATCATCAAAGTCAAACTGCTACCTGGGGAGACAATGAAAAGGGGTACCCGTACATTTGCAAAAGCATAAAAACAAGTATCTACCTACAGTATACAAGGATACAACAATGGATCATTAACTGACATGTATTAGTAGGATATGGCAGAAATTACTTCTATATCTTTATCTCCGTTAGCTGGGTTGGGCTGGAGTAAACCTGAGTTGAAGTATGAGTAATTTAGGACAATACAGAAATAACTTTTATAAAATAATTAATTGAAATAAGTTTGATGAAAATTACATTGAGATTATAGAGGAATCTTAGTTAGCTGGATTGGGCTGGGGCAAAATCTGAGTTAAAGTATGAGTATTAACAATAGGGAACAATATATATTAAATAAATAGAAGGGACGAACTGTGCTAAATATATAGCAGTTTATGGTTATGATTATGCTCACCAAGAGATTCTGGGTTCGAATCTCGGCTTCACCTTCACAGATTTATTAGGCACCTACACGATGTTGCACGCTCGTTGATCACCTCACTTCACTATATGTTGTATTCACCCTTGAGCCTTGATGTGAGTAAGTGACTGGGGACGCTGAACTCCTCGCCGGTACAGAGCGGTTTCATGTGACCTTGGTCACGGCTTTCCTCCACTATCTAAGTTCAGCATGCTCACAAGCCAGCATGGTCGCATGATGCGTCCATGTACAGCTTTCCGGTGAATCCGAGGGTAAATATGATACATCAATCAAAAAAACTTTGACCAAAGATTAAATCTATTTATTCACTTGTAAATGAACATCAATCCATTCTTGAATTTTCTTCAAATGTTTCTCGTGTTCGATCCATCTGACCAACTCAGGTTCCATTTGACTGATACAGTTGTCAATCTGAGAATTCAAATTAATATTATTAGACGATAGTTAAGTATTGTGATTCTTCCATAAAATGTGGATGAACGATTATAAAATTTAGAAATAAAATAAGACATTATAACATGACACCATGTCTTAGATCAGGGTGGTCCAAGTATGTGCCTGCAGGCCACTTGTGACCCGCAGAGTGATTTTTAATGACCCCATAGCACTCATAATGACATATTGATCTGCTAAATATTTTTCTAAAAAAATAACTGATCGAATTTTTAAAACGCAACTGATTCAACGATCTTAAAGCTAAAACATCAAATGGGAAATGAAACGCTAGACTAGGGCACTTGTTTTCGACATGCCACTACCAACATAGAAATCCATATTAAGACTTAAGTAAAAAATGTGCCCCTGAAACTAATGATTGCAAGAGTGTATTGGTTAAAAAAGTGACACTAATCATGAAAAAAAATAATATATAAGTAAGATACAAAATTTAGTTTTCATTTGTGGCCCGCGACTTGTATGTTTAGTGCTGAAGTGGCCTGCAATTTCAAAGAAGTTGGACCACCCTGTCTTAGATGATCTCTAAACTGGACTTACCCTCGCTCTCAATATCTCCCATTCCATATTCAAATGTCCAAGTTTATCAGCAAATTCAACCTCGCTCTGACGTGGGGAGAAAGGATCTGCAGATGTTGAAGATTTGTTGATGAAGTCGATTGTCAATTGCTTCACTCGCAACTCCATCTGATAAGTCTGTGTGGAAATAAATATATGTGAATCCATCATCGCCGCTCCTTATTATTAATGAGTTAAGATGGAATAACCCTGTTTAAGCAAGGAATAAATTTTCCACCGAGAAAACTTTCAAATGGGAAATCCATCAAGTTATTCTTATTGAAAATGCTTTTCAAGAACAGTTCCGCAGCCAATGAAGACTATAGAGAAATGAATATGAAAAATTGGACCAAATTGTTTATTCAAGAACAGGGAATTCCAATTTTGGATTTTCGAGTCGATTCATGGCGAGTTACAAAACTTTACAACGTTTTTCTCCCACGCAGTGGCGAATTAAGATGACGCGGGGCCTGAAAATGTATCAAACCAGGGAACCTTTTTACACTTTATATCTTAAACCAGGGGTTGGCAAAACTACGGCCTGTGAGATCTTTTTGTGCGGTCGGCGAACTTCCTCACAAGGCGATGTCAATTTGTGTGGTCCAAACATTTTTGCACAGAAAAAGACGTTTAATGAGACTACAATGAGATTTAGATTCGACTTATTCGGCGTCTTTCATTGTGGAACAAATAATACATTTGCATGAATAATAATTGTGTTTTAATGTGGAAATAACATCTAGTAAATTTAGTTTTTGTTGAATGTGGCCCGCGAGAGATTCACTTACGCTCCATGCGACTCGCATAGAAAAAAAGTATGTGAATATATATCATATAAAAATCTAATAAACCAGGGAACTTGACCTTTTTACGCTTTATATCTTGAACTGACTGGACTTGACGAAAAAGAAGATCTACAAATTGTTTAATTTCATTTAATTTACAGTAATTTTCCGTTATGATACGAATAATTTTCAGTCAAAATCTTGGTCATTTATGCATGGGAGCTATTATGGGAGTAATATGCATGGGTATAAGGAATTAAAATTTTTATAATTTTATATTTTGGTAACAAATCAAGGGTGCGTATTATACATGGAAAATTACGGTAATCTTGATTAACAACATTCATATTGAGTAGCAAAGAAAATAGAGGTATGTAGTAGATGATGTCATAGAATATTTGAGACACAGAACCAAAATCTTCAACAGAGAGATCTATGACTTCATTTATGGTTCCTTGGGTCAACTGAAAGCATGTTGCAGCCATGTATGAAAACCATAAGGCTTCCCAGTCACACAAGGTATTATTATTATTATTAACATGAAGATGTTCATGATCTGCCCATTTTTCCTTCCTTACCTTATAAGCAGCCAGTTGATCCTTCACAGCCATGGAGCCAATCGTCTCATAGCTCTCCTGCTTCATAATATCAAGATTATTGTTTGTTCGTTCAATCCATGTCATCATCTGTGTGATGGCTTGATGTACTGGAAGGAGACTGATTTGAGCCTGAAATATAAATCGGATTTTACATTTTCTGTATTCTAGCTTAGATGAGGCCCCTTTGCAGAAGCGTCCAGGGGGGGACCTATTGGTTCTTCACGACTAGCTATTTATGTTTTCAACATTTTTTGTCATTTCTATATTTTGGTAGGTAGGCCATATTTTGTTTGATATACATGAATTCGCAAATAAATAAAAACATTTCTCTCTCTCATCCCAACAATAAATGCCTGCATTAAATCGTTTAAGATGTGACTGCTGTTTCAGTTTCCATAGCTGATAATTATATTCTTCCCTGTTTATTGAGGTTTCCAGGTGCAAAATCATAACATCAAACAATTATGTACCATATGGGTGCATATTTTGAGGTTTGAAGTTTAAAACGCATACAACTCAGAGTTGGGGAAGGCATGACCTGCCACACTCTTGGCATATTACCAGGTCCATTGGTGACAATATAGGGTAATATTTCTTTTTAATAATCACTTTTTCCAAGCCTATGCATAGATATACTTTTTACATATAGTTCGAAATCAGGAAGAATCAATTTACTTTCATCAGTGGGATTTATGCCTATTAATTATGCTCAATCATTTAATCTTCTCTAATTATTTCCTCTGTATATGACATACCTACAGGCAGTTAGATTATATTATAAGATATCCAAAAAGACATTCTTTCAATACTTTTTAATGAAGTAATCAACATATATTAGAGGAAGAAAAACAAGTTTTATCCACGTGAGTGAAAATTAATTAGCACTTACAAATCAACCACAGGACAGGAAACGTCTAACCCACCAATATTTTGCATTTACAAATTCAACGAATGTAACAATAACCAACAACACATGCTATGTCTAGAAATAACATGGACAAATCTATTTGAGAACTATTGCTAATATATTGTATATGCAACCAACTGCACATGAGTGTGGTTGAACTGAACTATTGAATGCGGTCCCCCGAAATTGTAAGTGGAATTTCTTTTCTCCCCGACCCGACAATTTTATTTGCCTACTCTTCTAGCACACTTTATACACCTTATATAAATCCTTTTTTAAATCTTTTCATTTGTAATAAATAGTCATTGTTGTCACTAAATTGCAATGTTATAAACCATTCAGTTGGTTTTTGTGTCATGCCATATTTTTCTATACTGACTGCTGTTTTCAAAATTTTGTTTTTCAAAATGACCAAAAATAAAAATTCTATTGATCTATTATGCATTGTATATACTTAAATACCTTATGCAATCTTTCACCAAGTTCTGGGAAGAGTTTTTCCATTTTCTTTGCTTGTTCTTCAATCTTCTCCACAGTTTCCCTGATTTCATTTTTCAGTTTAATCCGAGCAAGTTTTTCAGAAACTGCTTTCAATTCTGCTTGCGACATTCTGATCTTGTGGAATTCTTGGATAATTCTCTGGAATTCATTGGTCCTGAAGGAATAACAGGAATTGATTCATACAGGACTGTAATTGATAGGCAAATTGCATTCCGTTATATATATTAAGTACTGGTGAATTTTTCTGTTTCAAATAATAGTCATGGTTGTCACTACATTACATCTTGCAATGTTATGAATCCTTCAGTTGGTTTTAGTGTCATGCAATAATTTCTGCTTTCAAAATTTTATAAAATGACTAAAAATATAAATTCTATCTATATATTCAAAATAAATCTAAATCTAAAACTTTCAGCAATGCTTCATATTATCAGGTCAAAAATATTGAAGAATAAACGCAATATTTTTAAATATTTCTTCATATGATAAACGATAAAATTAAGCATGTACACAAGCTAAATATGCCACTGTCTGGTATAAGATTAAGGCTGCTAAATGTTTGCAAACAATTCTTTAAAATAACTATCTGTTCTAAAAATCATACTTAGCATCAAACTTTGACACTAAACTTCCAATCATCAAACTTATAATAATAATTATAAGTATCAATAATAATAATGAACTTTTCAACATGCTATGTTATTGAAGGCAATTATTCAGCAGACTTTATGGTGAAATATTCAAGTTCCAGCATATGGTATTTTTTGATACATACATTCTCCTCGATGCTTGAAACTTACAGTTTAACCAGTGCTAAATTTCCTGTTCTGAAATAACTTCAAAAGTTAAACTTTTCACACCAAACTTCATAGAACCTTTCATTATAGAGCCAAAGCCTTTATTAAAGGCCAGACTCAATAGCATTAACACATGAACCGGTGATTATCTAACATGACAAGTTTAAATGGCAAACCAAATTCCAACAGACAGCCTGAAGGCAATTGACATATGTTATCATGAACTCATATCACGTTTTCACTATGTCTTGCTCTCCCATTGATTACTGTAGTTAGATCAGCTTGTTAAGCACAGCTGATTCATTTAATGACAGGATATGGAAAATATATAAGAAATGAAATAATCCCAAGATTTCCAGATAGGCTGGTAGTTAGGGTATGCCATGTTTTGCCTATTTTTTCTCTCTTTTTTTGCAATGTTACTCTACTGTATAGGGGAAACACACAGGTTGCGTTAGTTTCGTGCATTTCATTGCACTTTAATGGTATTAATATGACGGCTACACAGGATGTGCTGATGGAAAACTGTCAAATCCAGAGTTAAGAGAAGTTTCAGAGAAATCGCTACACAAGCCTGTCGTGATCTGTGTGATATTGTCAAATAATCAGTGCTCAACTCTATGGTCAGTCAATTCCACAAAGAAATTTGACGCATTATGCAGACCTGTATGTTTCTACCTTAAGACTGTCCTGCTATGTAATCTGAGATGGAAGTTATCCAAGTTATGTCGTAAAACCTGAAGCTAGCTTAAATATGTCATACTTTTAGCACAAGAGTTTGATTTAATAATAGCATTAGAAATACAGAATAAGGCAAGAAGTGATAAGCAAGCAAAGCAGCAGGTTTAGATTAGATATTATATCAATTTCAGACAGATATTGATAATATTTCTGCTGTTTCCCAGCTGACAATCCACCTGTCTAAATCACCTGTGCAAACACTATCACCTGTACCTGGCAGGATACCTCATACACACCTGATATTTATTGTGTTTTAAATTTTCAACATTAAAAAATACAAAATGTTCTGATGTCATACTATTCATCTTCCTGTATGTTATGGAGCTAAGTAAGTACACAGACATAATGAAAACAAAGTATTCAGTCCTGTATATGATCACATGCAAATAAATTAATCAATTCTATCATCAACAAAACAAGACATGGATAATGAGACCATGAACTTATCCTGGGCATTGAAATGACTAGACTTTGACAGATATATATGCATATGTCAATATTTCTCAAATATAACACAGGCTAACATTATGAATGATGCATTTGAGCATATTCTTGGATAATTGGATTCTGATTCTATTTTTCCCTGTTGTTTGAAGATGACTTTTTAGTTTGGAAATTTAACATTTTCTGAATATTAAAGGATAAGGATAGGGTAACTGGAATATTATTTTGATTTCATACATTAAAATGTTATTATTCTCTTTCTAATGAAACTTAAGTGAAACTTCTATGTTTGATAATAAAAATCTTATGAAGATTTTTCCAAAGGGGAAGGAAGCATGCATTAAGCTTCATTCATTATGTTGTGTTAGGAAGCATATGTTTTCAAGCTTAATAAAAATGATGAGTCAACTCAAGCGTAAAGTACATAAAGTGTGAATTTTTGGTTAAGGACCTCCATATTTACCCATAATGGTGTCATGCACATTATTAATTTTTTTTTCCCCCTTTTAAAATCATTCAGTATGTAATTATGCAGGTAGTCAAGCTTTTGAAACTCATTACAATCTTTGCTTTGATATTTGCAAAATGAATGAAAAACACAACAGAGAAAGGAGTCAACATCACAATGCAGTGGAGAGGATTCTTATTCCTAAGAAATGTGTTATCAGTAGATATGAATGTCAATGTATCATGTGTCATAAAGTCCACAAATTATGATTTGAAAAACCTAAAATGATTCTTTTTCCATGCAAATGCTATCTATGTCTCTGTGTGTTATTACTTTCTGCGATTTGAGCATAAAATTAATAATATTAATTATTGTTGTTAGGAGAAAAAAATATTCTACCATTATTAGAGGCTTTTGTCCAGAAAGTTCATTCATTTATCATGCATTAAACAATCTTATTTTGTTTTTTGTTCATCTTTTTTTAGAAAAAAAAAAGGGAAGAAGTGGTGTTGTGTTAACTCTTTATGCTTTTACTGAATTTCAACTATTCATGTCTTGCATAATAATGATATAGAAGGCACAAACAGAGCTTACATTTCTTCTACTTCTGCAGGATTCAATGTAAATGTTTCCATTTCATCAACGATAGCTTCCGGTCTTTGGGAATTCTCAGAAAACCAAGTTCCAATGTTGGATGAGAGATCATTGTATCTGGAAATAGAAGAGAGTAATGGAAAATTTCTTCAGTCGAAATTATGCTTCTTTGATCATGTCTATGCTTGATCAAGTCTATCTAAAATTTATTTTAATTTAAAATTTAATTTAAAATTTAATTTAAAATTTAAAAAAAAGTTGTCAACAAAATTGGAAAAAAAATCTATCCAACTTAGTCTAATATTAATGTAGGTCAAGTATCAATGTATTTTTTTGAAAATATGAAAAAAAATCTAATTGATTGATTGCAAGACATTTAAAGATTACAGAGAGCATTTATTCCATATACATACAAGCTTTTTTACCAAAACGTTCATACATAAAATGCATTGATTGTTTATTTGAAAATAATTCTCAATTATATGGAAATAGACATAAGGATCTCAAATATATTATATTTATAGAAATAATCGACAAAAATAAGCAAAAAATTCAAATTACAAGCTATAGAAATCCTAATAATGCTTATTCATTCACTCACTTTGGCAATAGTTCATTAATGGCCTGCAACCTTTTGACCTCTTCATCAACCTTTGACCTCAAAAGTATAAGTTTTTCACTTGCTTCGTTCAATTCTGATTTCAGATTGTCACATTTTATCATCGCAAATATATTGTCTGATTCTTCCATGATGTGATGGATTTCTGCAACAATCAGAAGTGATTTACAAAAGACAAACATCTAACAGTTAGATTTTTTTTAGCTTTCGATTGATCAAAATATAAAGTTTCAGACAAAGCAAAATAATGACTTTGAAATGAAGCATATCAACTGATAGTAAGCTGTATACATGCAACTACATTCCTTAATAATTCCAAAATTTGATCAAATACAACACCATGAACCCAAACCCTAACCAGATCAGATCATTTCAGATCTGAACTAATTGGCTGGATCAGGGTGGTCCAACTTCATTGACATTGCTGACCACTTCGGTATTAAACATGCTAGTCTAGTATTTCATTTCCCATTAGATTTCTGGTTTTAGATTTTAAGATATTTTTAGCTTAAGATGTTTAAATCGGTCGCAGTAGCTCTTGTTTTTATACTGCAGTATTATTTTTAAAAATACCGAAGTCTAGATTCTAGAAAAAATACAATAAATCAATATATCATTATACATACCAACCTGGGTGAGATTATTATATACCTACACAGTATAATACTGAACTTCACTTAAAATGATCTTTTCTCCATTGGAATTGGCTTAAACTACCTTCCACTTATCAAAATTCACTGAAACAAGCGCACACAATACAACCATAGCTAGTAAATATAATAGTCTCCGAGACCACTGGTAGAGTAATCTTGCTGGCACATAACAGACATATTTCAGAGCATTAAAATGAAGAGAAGATTAAGTGATTAAAAAATATGATACATAACTTACTATGATATAAGCTATTGCCTCTCCCATAATATAGAGATTCCATGCCAAAGTATATGTAACGAAGCAACTAATCCTCATTTATGTTATATCTAGAAAAATCTCTCAAAAACTCTCTAATCACCTGCTTCCAGTTCACAAATTCTCTTCTGCATCGTTTGAAGATTTGTTACGTTCTGTGACGGGTCAACCGTGTCATCTTCATCTGTTCGGTCAACCATGATTTCACGGTCCAGTGCTCGAACTGTGGCATTGTGTTGACGTAAACAATCATTAAGTTGCTCCCATTTCTGTTCAATTTCACAGGTTCAATTTCACTATAAATCTTGTGGAATATTACACATTTCACACATGATCTCAGTAGTTAGCAAATATTTCATCAATACCTTGACAACTTTAGCCAGTTGTTGCCTCTTTGTCACTGCTTGGTTTTCGAATTGTGAATGTTTTCCTTTCAATTCAGTGAATGTTAGGTCATGCAGCCTCCGGACAGTTGGATGAAGCTTGCCGTCCATTTCAATACAAAGAGCTCGTTGACATTGTAGGCCATCAAAGTACTCCTGAAAAGATATCAAAATATGACATTTTTCTGCACTTATTCATTCATTTTTTTTTTCAAAAATCAAAAACAAATCTAATTTATTACCGTAATTTTGTGTGTATAATACGCATTATTTCGGTCAATCTTAGTCATTTTGCCAGTGCATGGGTATAAGGATTTGAAATTTTAATAATTTTGATTTTTAATATTTTGGTAACAAATCAAGGGTGCGTATTATACATGTGTGCATATTATATACAGGAACTAAGAAAAATAATTAATATTTAATGATATGGTCGTGTGTGGGTTTTAAAGACAAAATATTTCGGTAAAAAAGAAAGGTGTCAACTCATACAGAATTTATAGTTTCATTTAGATATCAACAATCTTTACCAGTACTGCCAATGAACAATGAAGACATTAAATATGTCTATCAGTGATGAAACATATGTGTAACTTATTACAACCAGAATAATTTATTCCTCCATTACCCTAAAAAAAGCATTTGTCAACCAAAATGCAAGATCAACATATATGGATCCAACAATGAATTTTTTTTACATATTTTTTTACCACCCTCGATTCACCGGAAAGCCGTATCGGGCTTATACATGACGCATGATGCGGGCATGCTGAACTTGAATAGCAGGTGGAGGCTGTGACCAAGGTCACATAAAATTTATCTACAGCATTTATTGAAATGAAGTGATCAACAGCTTGCTGTGCATCATGTAAGTGCTGTAGTATTGAATAAATCTGTGCAGGTGAAACCAAGATTCGAACACTGAACCTCTAGGTGAGCATAGATGATCACTCGACGGCTTTACCCGTTTGGCCATGAGACAGTCGAAATATAAATTAACAGGATATCTATGTTTTAAATATAGAATGTGGCACACCTTAAACTTCACAAGATATTGCTTCAATTCATCAAGATCCTGAATATTCAATTTCTTGATTTTAAGTTTCTGAAGTCCAGTGCTCAGTGCATCAGAGTAATCTAGAAGCATCTGAAATAAACAATAAAATATCTCTAACTAATATTGTTTTGAATCTTTCAGGCTACTAAATTTCATTTTGTGAAATTTTTTTGAGGTTTATATCCTTCAATCCTTGAAAAAAAAATTGTTAATAACGGGCCTTCCTAATAAAAAGTTTTTTTTCAAAAATACATATATTTAGTTAGTTCAAAAATGTACAGAGAAAGCAAATCAGGCATTAATTTGGAGTTTGTGTTTCCAACCACATGGTGGCAGCATTGAACAAACTCCCTCTTTACTCTCCAGAATGGCCAGATAATTATGGCAACAACCAGGATTGTCAATGGGTCATAGAGGCGGCTGAAGGATAATTACTTGTATATTTTAACTCTGTTTTGAATTTTGACTATTATTGATGAATTGTACCAAAATCTTGTGCCCGTCAAACACTGGAGAAATTCAAAGTACCTGTGCAAACTGCATCTCCTGCGAGTTAATCCCATCAATCAAGTTCGATTTTTCTCTCAAATTCTCCTTCACTTGTCCGAACAGCTGCTTCAGTTGATGAAGTTCGGATTCATTGGAACTCCATGGATGGAAACCAAGCTGAAGAATAGAAGAAATATTACTATTTGTGAAGAGAATCTTATAATAATTCGAATATTCGATACTTCACAACAGGGTGGTCCAACTTCTTTGACATTGCGGGCCAATTCAGCACTAAACATACAAGTCACGGGCCACAAATGAAAACTAAATTTTGTATTTTACTTTTGTGTTTTTTTTTCAATGATTAGTGTCACTTTCTCAACCACTATTGCAATCAATAGTTTCAGGGACTTTATGAATTTATTTATTCATACATACTGCTGGTCAAATTCTTGTCGAGACTTTGTTTACCACAGTCTCAATATGGATTTCCATGTTGGTAGTGGCAGGTCGAAGACAAGCCCTTGTCGAATGTTTCATTTCACATTTGATTTCTGGTTTTAAAAAAATGAGCGCTAACGGGCCTGTAGTTTAACCACCCTGATTTACAATACTGAATGTCTATGAAACCATGGTGTGTTACACTTCATCTAACATGGCGACCACAAAATCTTTGACTCAGTTAGTTCACCAAGTCACCGAGTCAAAGAACAGACATAATAGAGTAACTTATAAAATCCTAATGAACATGATTGATCTGAACAAAACTATTTTTTTATTTTTAAACTATTTTGACCAATATGGAAATATTGTTAGAGGAAGTCGGAGTTAAATTCGCCTCTAGAAGCCGACTTCGACTCTGGAAATCAACTGTGACTTTCTGTAACAATGTATTGTATTACCTGTTCTGCCTTTTTCTCTAGATTCCTGATCTTTTCCTCACATTCTTCTGAATTCTCCTGAAGTTCCTGAATTCTTGCATTTCCATCTGAAAGTGATTCAAGGTCTTCAGGAACCAGAGCCAGCACTTCATCTCTCAAATCAGAAACCTCAGTTGATAATAAAGCAATTTCAACCTGAAAATAATGTAAGATTTAATAATGTCATACAACCTATTACCTCTATAATGGCCTTTTCACACTACGGTAGATCTACGGTAGAATCGACGAAGAATTTCTTATTTATAAAGTAAAACTATGCAAATGCTGATTTGCAAAGTAGAATTACTGTTGTGCTTGTTTGCAAATAAGCATTTGTGTAGTTTTAATGGGCAAATCTTCGGCAATTTTACGTAGATCTACCCTTGAATACCATAGGATTCAAACATAAATCCTATCAGACATCATTTGTGCTTTCAGTTTACACATAGAACAGTTTTTCAAAAGTGCAAAAACATTGAAAATAAATCATCACAAATTTGTATATGTTAATCATACTTGAAATAGTTCACACAATATCGTAAGGCAGGGGTGGGCAAATTTTTTTATCTCCGCGGGCCGCATGAAGCATCTGTGAATCTCTCGCGGGCCAAATTCAACAAAAAATAAATTATTATTCATTCAAATATGTTTGCGTTTGCAATATGGCTGCAAAATCTCATTGTAGTATTGTAACGGGTTTTTCTGTGCGAAATTGTCTGGACCACACAATTTGACATTGCCTTGCGAGGAAGTTCTGCACAAGCTGCACAAGAAGACCTTACGTGCGGCCCGCGGGCCATAGTTTGCCCACCCCTGTCTTAAGAAGTTGCTGGTGAAAAATGCCGGCAATAGAAGTACAAGCAATCAGTTCTCAAATCTCAATCAACAACATATTCCAAACCTGAAATTCTTTCTGATCCATGTCCTTCTCAGCCAGATCCAGTTCTCTCTGTTTTGCTTCTCGCTCCAATGCACTCAGTCGCTCATTTAACGACTGCAGAGCTGACTTGAGTGAGGATGGAAAGTCGGAATCAGATATTGCAGAAGACATCTGAAATTCAATTCAAAATTAATTTATTTCAATAAATCTAGGTCATGGAGTGGCGTCGGAGTCGTGGAGTCCGAGTCAGAGTCAGAGCAAATTTCAAATTCACTGTAGTCAGAGTAAGAGTCGATAAACTCGTAATGTGTTTAAACTGTCAACACAGAATAGTAATGTATTCCGAATAATTCAGGACTATTTTTTTTAATTCAGAATTGAGCTGAAATTAATATTATACATTTGAAAGTGCAGACCCACAGAATACTGAATGATGGGACAAGATTTAAGTGCTAATGATTAGCTGATATGAAACAGCTATAAATTATACACAGTATGTTAATTTCAATGTCATATTAATTTAAGTCAGCACTTGACAGCGATGAAATACTTTGTATCAGTATGTCTCATGCTTTCACTCAATATAGGAAATATATAATTAGTATACTTATTATTTATTTACTATATTAATATATGAATAAAGGAGTCGGAGTAGGAGTTAGAGTCAGAGTTGAATATATCGTAATTTAGGAATCAGGGTTGGAGTCGAAGGTTTTATGTACCGACTCCACAGCCATGGGTTTGAAGGTCCAAGTTTTGGTGTGTTGCAGACAGGATTGAATATTGATATTTCGTGAACTTACATTATCATTAACATTCCTGAGTTGTCCCATCTGACTTTGAACATTTCCCATCTCAGTTTTCAGGATCTCTTGCAGTTGCTGCTGAGATTCAAGACTGTTTCGACGTGAGAGGTGAGTTTGAACGTCGTCCATCCAGTTAGAGACAGCCTGTCAATGTGTATGAGCACTTCAGATGCATTTTCATGAATAATAATTGCGTTTTTGTGTTGAAATACCATTCAGTAACTTTAGTTTTTGTTGAATGCGGCCTGTGAGAGATTCACAGATGCTCCATGCATCCCGCGGAAAAAAAAGGTTGCCCACCCCTGCCCTAAACTCTCCGCCTTGAAGAACACTAACAGTAATATAGGTAAAATTATTCTTTTTTGTTTTACATACAATAGAAATAAGATATAATTCTGGGGGCACAAATTTTAGATCAAGGTGACAACCATGTTGGAATTATCACAGGGTGGCAATAGAGAGCCTTTGAGAACACAAAGTTTGAAAAATAAGATTCATGTGAAAGACTTGGTGGAAATTTGGATATATTTATTACGAAATGGAGTGTGAAGCAATATATTTAACTTATTTTGTAGGAAAACATCACGTCAGTATTGACATAAAATACATAATAATGAAGTTTGAATGGTCTACATTTGTAACTGAAGAATCCATAATATATACTGAAATATAATCAAAATAACCCATTAAGATAAATTGTAAGATGTAATCTGGGAATTGGATTCAAAGCAGGTAGCTAGCCGAATTTAGAATTCGAATTCCAAATGTGGCCAAAACATTAGTGAAGTTATATTTGGTCGGGATAAGGAGAAGTAATTTAACCGATTTATTAAAATTATAAGTTATGAGACACAACTTTATTCATCCAATATAAAATGAATAATAAAGATAGATGAATGATATATGTTAAGGTGCCTTAATAGATGAGAAAAGAAGTAAATAACACTCAGGAACGTGTTTTTTAAACTATTGTACTACATCCAAGTGGCTAACATATACTACATAGATGTGTTCTGCTCGACAATCAAATTGAAATAACTCGTATTTAAAGAAATCGAGCTTGTCCTTTTTCTTGTCACTCTTGAACAACAATTTTCAGAGATTTTTCGCTCCCCTAGCGAATATACTCTTTTGTGCTCCATTCATACGGGACTTAAGAGCAAAATATTAATAAATTACCTCTAGAGCTTGCTGAGTCTGTTGCTGTAGTTTCTCTAAAGCTTCCTGATCTTCAAGGGATTGGTCTTTCAATTCATTCCAACAATCTTGAAGAACTTGAAGCTTCTCCTGTAATGTGAAAACAAGCTTGAAGAACATCCTTAGAAAATATTTCAAATATGATGCAGTTAGAGCATCCTTCGTTCCTTGTATTTGAGCATCCTTGCCGCTCACGCTGCAAACGGATCCACAACTAAAAGGGTGTATTGTGAAAGGATAAACGGTTGCCACAAGGGACCCACAGAGATAACTGTTAGGATAATCATTTTATATTGAACTTCGGCTAGACAGTGACTTTAATATCACACCTGCCTCTAACTACCAGACATACATATTTTTTCCCTCTTGGATACTTGGTCATATATAACCAATTCTTGTGTTTCATTTTGCAGTTATCAATCATCTGAAGAAGCCAGATGATATAATCTAGTGAGAGCTTACGAATTAAAACTTTTTGTGAACAAACAACACTATGTCTGATATTATATGATGCAGTTACTTTGAGTTATGTGGGAGGCATAATCAATTAAAGTTTGGCAACCTTGATATCATCCACATTAGTTCTTCCTGTGCTGGCATCAGATCCAATAGAAGCTCTTCTCACAGGAGTTGAAGTTTTAGGAAGTTTCAAAAACATTTCATCTGTTGAACGAGATTTCTCTTGGAATGATTTGACCAAGCTGTCCCAGGATTCCTTTTGTTCTTCAGGAGTTTTGACACGAGATGTTGATCCTGAAGAAGATTACAGTTTATTAATACATTGTTCAATAGGTAAGAATGGGAAGAAAGTTAGAAAAAAAAAGAGAATGGTCATTTTATGCGGACTAGCAGTTGGCGATTTATCAAAGCTCAAAGCGAGAATCTGGATTCAATGCACATGCACATTGCACATGTTTCGATTCAGTTTCTTTCAACTAAACTACAAAAAACAATGAAAATATTTTAAAAATAACATCGAAGGTGCAAGTTGTGCAATGTGAGGGTCTTCGAAAGGATACAAGATACTACTGCAAAGAGTGCAATGTAGCACTCTGTTTGAGTCCCTGCTTTGGAGAATACCACTACACTAAAGACTTGATGTATGTATGCATTTAAAATGCTAAAAGTGAAAATAAATATGTGCAAAATTTAATTTATGTATGTTTGTCCCAAAGGTTGTTTATTAGGCAGTCGAAAACGTTGGAAAAAGAGTAAGCATGTCGGCCCCGTAAGAACTTCTTCCGAAAAACACACGGAAGTGTTGAAAAACACTCGCATTTAAAATGCGTTAATTGGTAAAGGGACATAGTTCTGAAGAAGTCAATAAGTAAATTAGTTAAATTTAGAGTTGTCAGAAAGATAATATTATATTTCCCAATATCATTATATTCTCCATAATTCCTACATGACAATTCAAATCATTCACCTCTGATTGGTGATATTCTCTGAGCAGCCATTGTTTTCCCAAGTTGAACAACTTGCTCTAGAAGAGTCTGATGCTGCTGTAATTCACCTAAGAACTTCTTGTAATCTTTGCTGGGACTTTCAGGATCAGAATCTTGACTCTGTGCAAGTGAGAGACATTCAGATGTTAATAATGCAATAATATTTTAGGTTAGATGATAAGATGAATGATGAAATTTTAGGGCCGGAGTCAAGCTCATGAATGTTTCGGAGGGGCGACTCATAAATTAGCGGAGTAAGAGAGTCTAATATTGGGATTACAATTTTTTTGCATGTTTTTTCATTTTATTAAAGTAAATAAACAACACAATAAGGTGCTATATAAACGAGCAAATAAGACGTGTATTTTTTCTCTAGTGTATTTTGAATCGAGAGTAATGAATGCTACATCCGAGTGCCTAACATATAGGCCACTATAGAAATCGAGCTTGTCCTTTTTCTTGTCTCTCTCGAACAACAATTTTGAAGAGATTCTTCGCTCCCCTATTGAAAATACTCTTTGCGCTCTTTTCGAGTAGTGAGAGATGAGGAAAAAATAGTAAAAATCAAGCACATTATTTTTGTTAAGCAAACAAAGCCAAATAGTCAAAAATAGTCTGTTTATACAGGCATTAAGCATCTATTACGAATAGATAATTTATGTTATCTAATACTAATAAAATAAAGCTGATAAAGAATTGGAGAAGTGGAAAATTTTATCCAGACACCAGAGCACTGAAAAGTGACTGAAAATATTACTGAAATCAATCTGGGAAAATCTCTAAAAATCTTGAGATTTGATCAGCCAAGTCCGCATATATAGTAAAAATAAATAAATTTTCATTTTATACCATTTGAGTGTGGTTTAAAATGGTCTATTCTCTACCTCAGGGGTTCCAAAACTTTTTGGGCCACCGACCCCCATTTGTAAATCTGTTTTTTCCCCAACCCTCATTTGTAAATCTGTTTTTCTCGAACCCTAATCCAGGGGTGCAATTTGGCCTCGCGAATCTAACTAATAGTCTCGTAACGGCTAAGCGCGATTACAACGCTGCGTCAAACGAGGTTTATGCTGGGTTAAATAGGCACACATGCGAGTCTCATTTACAGACAACAAAAAAATTAAGTTGCCGGGCTGGTGTCGCGGATCCCTCCCACTTTGGGAACCACTGCTCTACCTGACCACCATAGTTCACTATTTTAAGAAAATCATGGAACAGGAGGCAATAAAGACAACAGGGACCTATCAAACTTTAAAAGTAGACATCCACTAATTTTGGCAACAAAACAAAATGTATGATTGAAGTAATGAAGAATTAAATCCATACTTGAACCGCAGCCAACCAATCTTGCATCTTTTTTACTTCAGTTTGATAATGTTCCAATGCTTCATCCTGTTTCGTTTCAAGTGCATCCTATAATAGAATATGCAACTTCAATTCCTTACAGCTTCAATTAGAATAAAAAAATAAAATAAAACACTAATTTTTCCCAAATTGCGTCATAAAAAACGAACAGTTAATCTTTTTCTACAATTCGTTCTTGTAAAATTGTGTGCTCAGTATGGCAATCTCCACCTAGTGATTGATCGATGTATCATAAATGTCCTCGATTCACCGGAAAGCCCTAGCGGACTTATACATGGACGCATGATGTGACCATGCCGGCTTGCGAGCATGCTTTACTTGGATAGCGGAGGAAAGCTGTCACCAAGGTCATGGGAAACCGCTCTGTACCGGGGATGAGTCTCGAGTCACTTCCTCGCGCCAAGGCTCAAGGGTCAACACGGCATATATTGAAGGTGATCAACAAGCGTGCAACATCATGTAGGTGCTAAATTAATCTGTGCAGGTGAAGCCGAGATTCAATCCCAGAACCCCCAGTTGAGCATAGATGACCAGCTGACGGCTTTACCCCTTCGACCACCGGACAGTCATAAAAAAAATGTCATGGTATTTTTGGTATTCTTCCATATGTTACATCTCAGCCATATCTTTTCTCTTGAGCCTAACAACGGTATGCTAACTATCTGATTATTAACTAACCTAACCCTAACAGTGTGAAATGACATGTGATTTAGAGTGCAGAGGTAACAAGCGAATTTTTCCCTCTATTTACAAAAAAAAAAAATTGAGAATATTTTACCTGAAATTTCTTTCCTCTGTCGCTCGTAATTTTCTGGAAATTCTCCAATTCTTCTTTCATATTGTCCAGTCTTTCAACCAATTCTTCCCCTTCTTTATCCCCACGAGTCAGAGAAAGGGTTTTATCTATATTTTAAAGAAGTTTTCAGAAATTGACAGTGAAAAGATTTAAACAAACAAACATTCTCACAGTATTACACAAAGAACATTGAAAAAAATATTAGTAAAAGTTTTTATTTTATTTAGTATTTCACATGCATTTTTTGGGAAAAAGCAATTTTTTAATATAAAACTGCTTTTTCCATATTCAATATATATTTGTCTTTATAAAACTATTAAGGTTTTCACTGAATTATTTATTTAATTCATTTTTCCCTGGATTCATAAGAAATAAATTTAAATACAATCTTTCAATTTAACACAATATTTTTAATAATCAAAATTTTAATTCATAAAATTGTTAAGTTGTTATTTTACATCTATCTTAACACCAAATAAATCTTCCACACGAAAATACAATCAGTAGTCACACCCATGCTGTTTTGTAGTAGTGTTATAACAATAAATTAAAATTTAATTTCCATGTTACAATGCTCACTAACTTCGATTTTAACTTTATGGACACAATAATGAATTTCCACGCAATCTCTTTACCTCATATAATATATTTTGTCACTAATTCAAGTTCAATAATTATATTTCAACAAAAATTCATTATTTCAAACAAAATCTACAGTTTTTCAATACACACATATTTTTAATGTGTTATTTAACAACAAAAGTACATTCACACCCAATTTTGTTAGTTTTTACACCCAAATACCCGAATTTGAGGACGATGAA
>JAUELA010154435.1:0-13843 GCA_031471845.1 Boltenia villosa | reverse complement strand
ACAGGAAACCTCAGATGAACAGACAAACAACAGGTGAGAATATATTTGTTTCTATCATTTTCTTGGCTGTAAACTTACTCTTTGAGATTTTGACTCCTGAGAAAATATTTATATCGTGGCTGTTTTTTTTGTTTTATACCAAAATCCTGCTTGTTTTTATAGATTAATAAATTTCTTCCTAGATGCTGTGGATCTAGATGTTACAGATCTTGCAGATGCTACATCCTCTAAAGAAGCAATTTATGGTAAATAATAGTTCACCATACATCGTGTTTTTTCTTTATCTCATATTCATTAATAATTTGTTCCTGCATATCTGGTTCACAAACTTATCTCTTTATTCGATTTGTTCTAGCTAGTTCTCAGAAATTATCTTCAGCTCAACTTATCAAGAAAATAGATCTGATTATTTAAATGCAGGTCTTACCAGTAATTGTTCCCATATCTTGTGAAATATTATTTTTAACTTTCAAACACAAATTCTGAACTGAATTTGAACCAATTCCGAAGTTAGAAGAGCTTTAAATCTGATTGAACTAAATTTCAAATCTTCTTATATGCACTTTATTCTATTTTACAGAAAAAACAGCAGCTCCACGAGGAATAACAGCAGCTTTTGCTTCAGTTATTTCTTAACATTCTGAGGACTTATTTTGATTAATGTATCATATTTACCCTCGGATTCATCGGGAAGCCGTACCGGGCTTATACATGGACGCATGATGCGACCATGCCGGCAGCATACTGAACTTCCGTTCTGTACCGGCGAGGAGTTCAGCGTCCCCAGTCACTTATTCACGTCAAGGCTCAAGAGTGAACACAGCATATATTGAAGTGATCAACAAGCGTGCAATGCATCGTGAAGGTGCTGAAGCTCACTTATTTATGTTGTATTTATGCTGATTCATCTGGTTGATATCTAGTTTTAAATTTATTTTATTCATGCCAATAATTTCAAATTACATCCTTTCCATTGATAGGTATGATTAATAGTCATTTATTTTCACTCTTGAGAAAATGCAAAAATAGGATAAATTCAATTTCCATTCCAATTCCACAAGTTTACAGGTGGTCTTTCTCTTCACAAAAATGTGAGAATTCGATTCTGCACGACTATATCAAAACGAACCTCGAGCGCATGCGTGTATTTCAGCCTTTTTTGGGCAAATAATGAACGGCGCCTCCCGAAAACTGTGACGCACTAACCCAGGAAATTGCATTCCAAAATTTAGCCTGAAAACTGAAGGGACCAGAATATCGTTTGCCGGATTAACGGTCGCCAACTGCATTTGTAATCACATTAACTTTCTTCAAATTTTGAACAACTAACTAAATATATGTTTTTTTAATGAAATTTATAATTTGAGTAAAATTATGCCTCACTGTGAATTAAGTGAGTCTTATTTTTGTTTTCTACAACCTTTTAATATTTGCAATGAGTATTGATAATTATGCATTGTTGCTATTTCTTTTTAAATTGACCATTTGCATATAAAGCGATCCATCGAAAAATTTAAAAATTAATAAATAAAAAATGGCAGACACTAAAAATATCTGAAATGTAGTCTGTGAAGCCCTAACCCTCATTAAAGGGTTTTCTTGAAGTTTTGAATTTAATTCTTCACTCTAGTAATTTTATTGAATAATATTCTAATCCCTGGTTGTCTAAAATATTTATAAAAAAATAATTTACAGTCTTGTATTTATATAAAAAAAGTTACAAGATACTTTTAGTTGACATTTTGAATTATCGCTGACCAGGGCCGGTGCTACCTTCTTATTGAAATCACCTTTTGGTAACATTGAATTTTTACGTTTGATTTCAAGAGGTATATTCATTGCCAGCAGTTGCAATTGCAGTGCCCTCAAAATATGTATTGTGACGAAGAAATTTTGTATAATCAAAATCTGACTTCATTTTTATATCGTTTTGCTAAATAGTTTCTTGAAAGGCCAGGTCTTTGGTATGGAATTATAAAAAACATGAAAACCTAAAATAACCAGGGCTGTGGAGTCGGTACATAAAAACTTCCGACTCCTCCATTCACAAACATCAGACTCCGACTCCTTTATTCAATATAGTAAATAACTGATAAGTAATGCTGATGTGTCAACTGTGTCAAGTGCTGACATGATTTATCAGGCCTATACAACTGCAGCAAGCTATGGTTCAAACTGAAAATTAATCGGTCTGAATTTTAAAAAATATTCAAAAATTATTCGGAAAACGGTTCGAACGTTCAAACATAGTAGGGGTCGGAGTCGGTACATTTTTTGCTGACTCTGACTCCACAGCCCTGAAAATAACGCAACATTTTATTGCGCTGACCTATTGTTATTACCGGCAGTAGCGGATCCAGGATAGGTGCCCCCCGTACACTCGAATATCAATTTTGGAACTTTAGAATTAAGAAAAATTATATTGCTCCTTTTTTTCGATAAAAACGGCGATGTTAAAGATCAATTTGTATTCATTCATTTCATGCAGTTGCATTTCATCAAAATTAGCGAAGATTTTTGTGCGCCTTCTGCGTACATTTAGTAACGTCACACTAATAAACCATTGAAGCTGCAAGAATGGCATTCCATAACAAGCACTGATATCTAGCCTTGATTACGACGCATTCTGTCATATGACGGCATTTTTCATTGCAGGGCGCTCTAGATGTGATCATATGCATTAAAGGTGTCCATGACTCTAAAAAGGTTAGGAACCAGTGATTGTAGGTATTAATATAAACAGTTTAGATGCATAAATGGTATAAAATGCCATTAGTAAGAAATTGAAAAAATACATCACAACATACACACATTCATTAACATGCACATTGTGAAGTCAGCTTTTCATTTGAGGATGATATGTTGAGTTGCTTTCTTCATTGTAATGTTTGAAACTTGCGAGATAACTAATAAATGTAACTGATTGCAGTTAGGGCAGTTATATCGTCATGGTTTAATCTTAGCTGTTGAACTCATTAGTTAACCGTTCATAAAATTTTGACCAACGCTGCATTTAAAATGATAATAATATACACTAAATATCTGAAAACAAACTCGTCGCAAATATTAACGTCGGGTCGGAACAAAATTAACTTCCAACGTTTAAAAATTGTTTCATTTTGTCAATTCAGAGCAATACATTGAAAAATCAATAATTTTGCTGAATCCAAATAAATATCACTGCACCATTAAAAGTATATTAACGGTTGGCTGGTAAGATTTTGTACCAGTTTATGAAAATGACAGAAATTAACAGCCTTAATTGCAGTAAAGTTGGACGAGCATGAAGAAAAACATATTTCATCTTATTTATAGCAATCCCCCGACGTCAACATGCTAATGAGGTCAACCGAATACTGATCACACAGTGCCCCAATACCAACATTGGGTCATTGTCAAATTAGAATAAATAAAATTTCCACAATTACTTAGCAGACGATTTGTTAATGTTTATTGGAGAACCAGGCACTGGTTGAGACTCCTCGGTAACTTAGTTTATTTACGCCCCAAAGGTACCAAACAATGTTTTTATGTATATATTTCTCAGGACACATGACGCATATTTTATTTTTCACAAAAATTGAAGTAATTAATTAAGGTATTGCTTGATTGACTCTGACATCATAATGTTCTGATGTCACACCATTTAGATGACATCATTCTGGACTTGAAGAGCTTCCCCCACTCCGCCGTCGATTCATCACTAAAATGAAGATTAAAAAAATTTGTTATTTTGTTGAAGATGATAGGATCAAATTGATAATGACAGTTTCAATTTCAATGTCAGAAAATGGAGTTATGTTGCCAAGTAGAAAGTTATGTTGCCAAGTAGGAAAATGGGCATCATACGCTTCTGGGCAGTCATGATCACATCTGAAATGTATTTACCAAGAAATATGATCCGTTGGCAGTGTTTTGCCAGAATAGGGTTAAGTTTGGGAGATGTTTGAGGGTTTGGGTGGGTCTGGATATATATTTAATAAATTTGCGCCAAAATAATTAAATACTTTTCTGTTCATTGATGTCGGTCAAATGTCCTTTATTTTATACTTTATCATTACGTTGGGTACGATCACATCAACTTAATACGATGTTCGATCACTCCCAAACCCTTAAATATTCTCCCACTTTACCTACCCTTGAACGTTGGTGGTGGTTGCCAGGATAAAGTTAAAAGATGATAAAAGTGAAATAAGTAAAAATTAAGAAAAATCGCAAAATAGGACGGCAGTAGTAGTTTTATTATTTACACAGCATAAGCACGGGGAAAAAAAAGCCAAATGTAACGAAACACTAACACTACCCGGTAGCCCATTATCTAATCCTAACAGACATATTTCTGACTATATTTCAGCTCCTAGAAAGAGGGTGAGATTTAGGTCATCAAAGTGCAGGTAAACCCTATATTTTGCCTTTTAGGGGGTTAAACTGGGGATTTGGGAACCTTGGAGCAGATGATACCCGAATTACCCCTTATTAAATTATTCATAGTATAACCCAACTCACCCCAATCCTTTCCTGCTGTCCGGGGTTGTTCAGTGTACCAATACACGCCATACGGTGCATTGTTATCATTCGAATAATATTGCCTTGGCAACGTGGGGTCAGGGGTGGTGATCGCTCTAGTGTGACGGGAATATCTGTGAAAAAAATTATAATTTGATCAAACTATATTCATTCAAGAAGGAGGTATTTAAGGTTTATGAGAAAAATATTAGAAAACTAAGTTATTGCATGAAAATTTTGCTAATAGTCGGTGTTGGTAGACTGAGTAAGCTGGGTCCGGCGGGGAGAGGAACCCCGGAACAAAGGGCTGCAATTCATTCATATAACTGATACATTATGCGTAATGTGTACGAACATCATTATATCATCAATTAAATCCATTCAACGAAGGGTGGGCCGAGGGGGCACTTTATTATAAAGCTCATCCTAGGTTAGTATTTTCATTTCTCAACATTCAAAAAGTACAGTTGAATATTTCCAATAACTTTAGACTGAAATTATAGCATTTGAGGGAAAACAAACATCATCTAAGAAATTACATGAATACTGCTAGAAGATTATGTGTCACAATCTGTCCTAAAATTCCTCCATTATGAATGAATAGGACCTGAAACACTGGACATTTCAAAAATTTTCTATAAGCCTTAAAAGAGGACATGACCTGGAAAATACAAACTTTTGAAAACCTTAGTCTTCTAGGGGCCTCAGTGGTAGCTAAACCGACAGCAAGAACCACAAGTTGATGGTTTTCATGTCCATTAAGTTCAACTAGCTCGACAGTATTATTATTATTTATAACTTGCCTTGATAATGATCCATTCAGCGTGTGCTCATACATCAATAGTGGGTGCTTGTAATCTCTCTTTAGTAGCCCCAAGGGTCTCTGAACCGCAAGTTCGGGGTGTTGAAAGGGTTCGTCAGGGACTCTCCACGTCTTCAATTTCTTCTGAAACTGACACGATAAAATGTTGACGTAGTCTGTCATATGACGTCACATAATTGCAGCATAGTGCATGTCAATTCATCAGGTGACGTCGGCCTACAATACAACTTGACCATTGAATAAATTACCCAGTTTATCACGTTCAATGGAATTGTAGCTTAACTCCAATAAAAATTTGACCCAGAAGACGCATCTGATAAACTTAACTCGAAATCTAACTAAATTATAATTTAACCATCACCTAAGAACCAGACTCTTTGACCAAATATGTCACATCCAACCACCCGTGACTCTTTAATATATTAGTTCACTAGTAAATATATAAACCCGTAGGCCGTAGCTCACCTGCCTCAATATAATTTCACAATATTTTTATCCTTTATCCAAACCAAACCACCCGTGACTCTTTTATATTTTAGTTAACTTGTACATTGATTAACCTGTAGCTCACCTGCGGGAGTCTCAATCAGCCCAGACAGCTTCTGAGTAGTGTATGGCGACCATGGTGCTTCCCTGTTGACGCAGTTCTTACGAGTTCGACGATTGATGAAATGACCGGGAACGTAGGTTAGGTCGGAGATGTAGCTTCGGTTCTGTGCAACGTACAGTCCAGAATGAGGCAAAAATCATGTGAAATACAGGTAAAACATATTGAGTCAGAAATATAAAATCAAACCAAAAACATTTTACTGTTGTTCTAGTGTCGTGCGATATGAGTGCACAAGTAGTGAAATATACTCAAAGATCAATTCCGACTGAGTAAGTACGGTTGAAAGGAGTCGCTACTTGATATTCATGAGGTTCCTTTGAAGGTGGGATCCTGGACACTTGTTGTATTTGTGTGACCAGTAATGACTCAATGGTTGAACTCGTTACACATACAGCACCCTTCCCCACTTATTATATCAAATGTGCTTATGACATAATTGATGACCTCATATGTGCAGTTTGAAGATCTCATTTGAATACGTTAAAAATTCAAACTTACCCTCCATGCACTTCAACTCCATGATATCCACATTGTTACCATAGTTACCAAGATGATGCGGAGGCGGAAGAGAGCATAGCAGCTTCTCCTGGGTTATTCTCATTTAATTGAATATCTAAAAAAATGAAAAATTTATCATGTTCTTAAATGGATACGTTGCTATTGTTATCTTATAAGTCTGACCTTTTACGTATTTAATAGGTGGGCTACTTAAATTGAAGCACAGATTATATGGGCGTGAAGTGGACATATTTCAACATTTTTGGGAGGTCATAAACTCAGGTGTCTGATAGGGCATCTCTAATTTACGGAAGACAGGAATCGAAACACTAATTTACGGAGGGTGCAGGAAACTATAACAATTCTAATTTACGGTAGTTGCGGGAATACGGATATCAAATCGAATACCAACTTGTATCTAACCCTAAACGAACCTTCACTAAATGAGGATTGATAGGGTCAAGTTCAGGAAATGTTTCGAGGATTCGCCTTTTAAACAATGAAAAAACCTCAATTTAATCCTCTTCCACCTTTGAATCAACTGCTTGCAAAACATAAGTTGCCATTTTTTGTCTAACGTTAGAACTGTTACTGTTATAATTTCGATACCGTAATATCAGCAATTTCTGATCTTTCCTTAACCTAGTTGCAGAGTACAGACACTGAAAGTATGAATAACATTGTTGTTTGGTCACTTTAACAAAGAATTATGCTTTTAAGTTCTAATGTGCCCAATTCAGAGCATGTATGAAATTATGTACATATTGTTACTACCCATAATACCAGTGACTCCGACTTCCACCATATTTCCAAAAATCATTTAAGCAACTCCATAACCACCTATCCAGTTGGTTTACCTTTTAGTTTGGGTTCACCTTGGCCTATTTTCAACTTTGAGAAAACTTTTTCATTAGAGAGCGAGATAGAGCGAGATAAGAAGATGTAGGGAATATACAGAAGTTATCTAACCCTAGTTTTCTGTCTTACACTGTAACACAGCTACATTGTACTCAACTAACTTAGAGAAAAGTTAGTCACTACAGTCCGGTGACCCTAGCGTTGAGTTGTAAGTAAGTGTTACAGCAACTTAGAAATACCTAGTTACTAGGTAATTAATGAGCATGTGCCCTTCTGAAAGTATGTACACGCCACTGACCTGAGGTATCTAATGAGAAGAAGTAGGGAATATACAGAAGTTATCCGTCTTAGACTATAACACCTTCTACTCAACTAACTTAGAGATAAGTTAGTCACTACAGTCCGGTGACCCTAGCGTTGAGTTGTAAGTAAGTGTTACAGCAACTTCTCCTAGCATTAGAAATACCTAGTTACTAGGTAATTAATAAGCATCCAACGGCTATAAACACGGGATTCGTATAGGATGCACCTGCTTTTGTAAACAAGTAAGAAACTTCAATTTTTACTTGCATACATGTGTCTCGCAGTGTTATGCCCGTTTCACACTAATACAGTATTAACAAAGTAAAACAACTCAAATGCGCGCCTTTACCTTTAGTAACGGATGCAAGTAATGTAGCGATCGCAGGAGTTCTCGAACAATTTAACAGAAAATTCGACGAACCACTCGGTTTCTTCTCAAGAGAAGTTTGAGAGGCGCTCAGCGACATTATTCCGCGTTTCGTAGAAAACATTTAGCAGCAGAGCAAGCCATATGTCGAGATTTTACGCTGATCACGGATAGCAAAAGTCCCGCAAATACATCCATGAACCCCCGAGCTCGGTCCAATGATCGTGAAATGAGGCAGCTGGCTATAATATACCAACACATTTCAGATATAAGACACATCCCAGCTACAGATAGCTTATCCAGAATCAATATCAACAGTATAAAAGATTTTACATCCTTGATAGGACCAGAGATAATAGCAGGCGCACAACTAACCGATACTTACTCTTGTAAACTTAAAGATATAAACGAATATTTTATGATACTAGTATTTGAAATAAAGATTCCAGTTGCTGCGTCAGATTTCTCCAACAGCAATGCAGAAGCAGGTCTCACCAATAGTTCCGCCTGAGATTCGAGATCTTCAAAAATCTACACAATCTAGCACACCCTGATCGACAAGAACCAGCGTTTCACGCAACGAAAGACATAATAAAATAGGTAAAACAAAGAAAATCTGCCGGCACACCATCCCCTCATTGCAGAACATTATAGCACCAGTTGAGAGGTTCAACCACGTCCACATAGATTTGCGCAGGCCCTTTAATATGATCGATAAATAATATACTATACATCATAATGACATTCATCGATCGGTTTACTCGTTGGATAGAGGTGATCTCAATCATGGGCAGCAGTGAAACAGGATCTCCGTTGCTCGATAGCTGAATTCTTTTATGACCCCCCATCTACCGGTCAATTTATCGATACGGAGAGAGTAATATTACTCGAGTACAAATTTTCATATGCTAATAAACTCTTGGAATTTTTTAGAAAACTTAAACATATTCTAACACGGAAACAGCCCGGAAGAAATCTGTACAATCCGAGAGGCCTTTGCACTATAATTATTCAGGATCGCATCGGGTAATATCAATGAAGCCCAAAATATTTGTCATAAACTACAAAGGATAAGAAAGAAATTCTTTCCGTACGAAGGATAAACCCAGGAATTATTGCTCCTGAAGCATTCACACCAACCTCCTCCGATCCAAACAATCAACCAGAATTATCTACAGGAGCAGATAAAACACCACCAGAGAAGCTAAACAATTAATGAAAATACAGATAATACAGTGCTAATTCTCTTCGGTAACGGAGCTGCCAAGGTGCTACTAATATACTATCTTATTCTCTCTCCACGTACTTCAGAAGTGATAATTTATTTCCTCTTTAGCAATAGTTCAACATAGTTCTGCCTCTGAGCATAGAACAGAACGCTGAAGCCAAACACTGCCTTCTTCGTACCGAGGAATGAACAACTTTTAAGGTGAGAAGGGAGAGTTCGATTTCCTGGTGCAAGACCTACGTCATCATTAACAATACGTCATTCCCTGATGACGTCAAAATCGGCTTGTATGACGCAATCACTGGAAAGGGAGTGACGTCATACTCAAATAATCACGCTGCTGACGTATCATTTGTGGAAGGACAGGTAAAAGTTTCAACGTTTGGCTCAGAGATTCTCAAACCGAGGTGTAATCAGTATAAATAAGAAGCGAACGTTACCAAAGATACATTTTGATGCTTATTTCCAATGCGGACGTGATGACAAATGACCTATAACAAAAATAGTTAATGACGATGTGAACGATTCTGTTCCTACCAGGTGCCACAAGGCGCGTGAGTAGAATTTTTTTAATAATGTATCACATTTACCATCGATTCACCGGAAAGCCGTATCGAGCTTATACATGGACGAATGGTACGACCATGCCTGCTAAAACCGCCCTGCACGGGCGAGGAGTTTAGCATCCACAGTCACTTAATCACATCAGGGTGAACACGGCATATTGAAGTGAAGTGATCAAGCGTGCAGTGCAGGTGCTGTATCACTGAATAAACCATGTGCAGGTGGAGCCGAGATTCACCCTGAGCCTCTCAGTGATACATCGATGACTAACCAACGGCTTTACCCGTTCGGCCACCGGATAGGAGGTGAAAAGATAGATAAATAGAAGTTTAGTTTGTCAATTCAAACATCATTTAAACAGTAACTAATGTGCTTCCTTTAGTCTAGTCTAAAATGTCAATTTGGGGAAGCTTACCCTGGAGCCAAGAAGGTGACTTTGATTCATTGAAGTTCATTAGTTTCATATAACTCCATAAAGTCAATTAATGAAGTAAATGATCCATTTATTTTATGCGTTTTTTGTTGCCCACCCGCCTTTAATCCGCCACTTCGATTAATATGAGAATTTTCTGCGACTAGGAATCGGTCAATATAACTGACAAATATCTTTGTTCTATAGAGGAATCCTGTGCCTTCACTTGTCTGATTGATTGATTGATCACAGTTACCCTCGGATTCACCGGAAAGCCGTAGCGGACTTATACGTGGACGCATGGTGCGACTGGATAGGCGCCTCCACCTGTCTCATGATGCGAGTGAGGGGATCCTGTGTGTTTTGACGCCAGTAATGCAGAGAATCGGCGGTCAAAAACCAAATAAAAGAATTAAAAGAAGTTGAATTAAAAAAAAAAATTCGGATCTTATTTGGGTTATTTTTTTTCAAGTGCAGAGTTTATGCTTTTTTACTTGTGGTGTTAAAGTAGGTTTTTAAGTAGTTTAAGTAGGAAAAGTTTGCTTTAAATTCTATGTAAAATGAAAAAATAATAAAATAACTAAACGATGCTCAGAATTTAGATAACTTATAGTAGGGCCAAGCGTAGTTTTGATCAAGATGAGAGATTCCTAGATAGATAGATAGATATTTATTTTTGCCACATAATAGATTACAAACAAACAAAACTGAGGAAAATGTAAATTTATAACAAGAAATGAATATAAAGTACAAATTAAGCACATGATTTGCGAACGACCATACGGTAATAATATTAATGATTTCGTGAATCTAAAGAAAATCAAAAAAACTTCTCGTGAGAAGAATGGAAGAAAGATACCATGATGACGTCATATTATGTCAGGCGTGACTTATGAAATGATATGAACCCTCTGTTGGATGTTCTCACTAGGATTCCTCTTTATGGGTTGATGAAAATAATTTTACATTTTTTTGTCAACTCTCTGACGTCTACGTGCTACCTTGGGTGAACCCTCCCTACAGCTTTACTGGAGCGTATATAATGACGTCATGAATATTTCTATTTCTCCGGTGGTGGCGCTGTTGCATCAATGTTGTTTTTGTGATGGGATTGTCCCTAATGGTATGCGCAATTGAAACCCGAAAGAATTGCTTTGTTTCCAGGAAGCACAGGGTGTCTAAAACTCATTATATGAATTCTTTATTTATTTATTTTTTCAAAAAAGAACAGAAGAAACATCAGTTCAAATAAACAAAAGCATTTCAGAATATTTGCAAGTACTGTCAAGTTCAGATAAAAATTACTTCACTAATTTCTAATGATAAAGGTTAATACGGCATAACTGTAAGCCGGCTGTTATATGGCAACCCAACCAGTGCTTGACACAGACTTTCACAACATTATCCAGTATTTTTAATTAGTTGTTTGTGCGGCAATCTCTACTCTGTTCCGCATAATTATTCCGTACTGTCTGTGCCGTATCATCTTTATTCTGTACCATGTTCTTGATTCAGCCCCATAAAAAGAAATTTCTTCGTTAAGTTCACTCAATAAGGATTAAAAAAGTATACCACAGTTTAGGAGTAATAGGAAGGGGAGGGGCTCTGTGTTTTATGTACTTTCATGATTTTGCAAAAGGGAAATCTTGCAGCAAATGAACATGGTTGTAGCAGCCCCTAAATATATCAACCAGATATTTCTGAATTAATATTCATCTTGGGATAGTTTTAAAGAAGATAAAACTCAAGAGAATTGAATACAACTATGTCACAGGAAGTATCCATATTCATTTATGAGTAGTACAGATATTATGTGATTGAGGCTTCCAATGCTATAATTCAGAATAAATTGGTTTGAATGAAGGTGTTCTGTGACCAGCGGGTAGTGAAAGATATAAGTCGGCCGGTTATACCCTTACATGGGGCAAGTTTTGTGCAAACTCATTGATAGAAATGGGAGTTGGCTGGGGTGTGTCAACGCTTCCTAAATGTTGATAACTTAAATTGCTTTATCATGTTGTGCAGCGTGAGTGTCATGTACCTATGCTATATCTAATCCCTGATATAAGTCTTTAGCAGATCATATGATTCAGCCAAGGTTAAGTGGAATATTACTAAAAAACATATAAATAATCTCACGAATGGTTCTAGGCCAGAGGTTGGCAAACTTTTTTTCACCGCATCGCCTTGTAAAGAAGTTCGCGGGCTGCACAAAAGACCACACAAAAGACGCGAGCAGCCCGCGGTCCGTAGTTTGACCACCCCTGTTGTAAGCTATAACTATGGCATAATAGTGCACCAAAGTGCATTTATTCATCATACAGTTATTTCCCAATTGTGTCAATTCAGAGCAGTGCTTCCCAAACTTTATTTACCCACAGCACGCTATAGGAAATATCTTTGTACACTTTCTACATAAATTGACGCACCAATGAAATGGGCAATGATAAAGACTGCTGTTGGCATAATGGATTTCTGGCACAAAATACTAAATATTGTCTTGCAAATGCCTTTGGTGCATTCCCTTCTTGTCTAATCATGAAAAGTTATTAATAAAGAATAATCAATCATCTGTAACAACATGGATGGATTGATGCTAATTCAATTATTATCCTTATGTAGGGCTACCATATTTTCATCACCCCAAAAGAGGACAGTCTATACCAGTGGTTCTCAACTGGGGGCCATGAGCCTTCGTCAGGGGGCCACAAGCAGGCTATGTTTAACACTTTCGTGCCGGATAACGCCATTGCATCTTGCATTTTTTTGTCGACAGGGGGCCACATGTGTTGAGGATCTCGGTAGGGGGGCCACGGACCATGAAAGGTCGGACTCGTAACCGAGATGTTGTGAATTTGAGTCTTACTCCCTATGCTTCGGGGTATGTGATTGATTTAGTGATTATTCACTGGTGTAGTCACATGAAAATACGTGTTTTAATCTATATACAGGTGAAATAAAAGTATTGTTTTTATATTGCAAACTGAATCCAGTCAAAAAAAATTGTGAAATGCCAAGCAACGAACTGTTTATCATTCCTCAATGCTCTCCTTCAATTGTGGATATGTGTGTAGCGCAAGCCACAAGGATGCTCGAACAAGAATTTTAAAAGTCCCCAAATTTTTGAGTGACCTCGGAGGACATTTCATTTTTCTAGAAAAAAGAGGACATGTCCTCCAAAAAGAGGTCATATGGTATCCCTATCCTTATGAAATATAAAGATTCAAAATTCAACAACACTGTTGTACCATAATAGCTTAAAAGTGGATTTCAGTTTGAATTTTACATATTTTCAAATATAATCCTGCTCATTCATGACGCACCTACTTTGATCTCGAGGTACACCACTGTACTGCAGCACACGGTTTGGGAAATAGATTAGGAATGCAAATATTTAAAGCAGTATTAATCAGGTCTAACCACATGAACCAATGAAAGGAAGATTAAAGTCTGATGATTTCATCTCAGTAATCAGATTGATATTTTATATTGTGGGAGGGCAAGGCAATTAGTAATTTCTCAACTATAGTGACTGCTGGAAAGATCAGGCAAGTGGATGAATAAGAAAAGTGAATCTACACCCTTTTTCTACACCTTTTGTCTGGTGGCCGAGTGGATAAAACCGCCGGCTAGTCATCTATGCTCACTGAGGTTCTGGGTTCGAATCCCGGCAG
>JAUELA010154325.1:0-13847 GCA_031471845.1 Boltenia villosa | reverse complement strand
TTCATAATATTAGATTCAAAACAACAGAAAATACTTATAAATACTAATAATTGTTTTTATTTATGTCTTAGTGGTCCTCCAAATATTTCGGTTATTTTCACCGGTCCGTAAGTGTTAAAAGGTTGGGAGCCACTGATCTAAACGGTTTGCGTTTGAATTGAAGCTCAGAATTCGTATCTTCGATTAGAGCTTCGTTGGACAAGAGACAAAGAATAGTTCGTCTTCATCTGGTTCTGAAAATTTAAGTGAAGTTAATCAGTGAAATTATACGATTAATTCAGAAATGACTAATATTAAATAATGCCACACGTGGTTTCGTTTGCATACAGTAGGATTTTTTTCATAAGTTCTGGATTATAATATTAAGCTTCTTCAGACGAAGCATTGAAGCAATAAATAACTTGACTAAAATTAAATGAAGCATTTATATAATAATAATACTAATATAATATAACTCTTCCAGCTGTGTGTATAACAGACCATGTGTATTCATGGAATTACAATACTTGTTTGAGCATCCTCGTTGCTCACACTACTATAAGAAAAGTGCATAGAGAAAGGATGAACAGTTTGGTACAGGACATTTTGCAACCCTTGACTACTGTTAATTCGAAAATATGGCAGAAAACACCTTTTTCAGACCACATACCTTTTCTGCTTGACTGTCTGTCTCGCAGCAGGTCTAATATTTTCGCCGTCCACTGCTCCTACTTGGCGGATTGTTTTTCGACTTGTCGGATGGTCATATGATGTGGAGAAGTTAGAAATAATGTAGCAGCATTTTATTAAAAAACAGTGCCATACTTTAGTGTTGTCTCTTTGTGTCATGTCCTGAAATTTTTTTTTGAAAATGTGTGTTTTTGTTCATAATTCCCATGCTCTAAATACCCAAATTATCTTAAGCTTGTTGGATATGATTTTGACTTTTTGTCCTATTCAGAAATGAATGACCTTTGTACCTATACATTAAAATGAACTAATCTGTCTATTCATAATCTATTTATGCACATATTTAAAAAAAGAAAATTATACTATGTGTTGCAACTAATATCACCTTGATTATTCTGATTTTCTACTTACACGATCTAAAAACCAACGTTTAAGTAGGAAACAGATGCAACCGAATGAGACCAATGGTCAATATTTTATATATATGATGAGTGAAATAACAAAGTGTCATGATAAATGCTAATTTTATAATAAGTGATATTAAAAATAAATGACAAATGTTTGGCAGCAAATATTTGGATGACCATATTTGTCATTAACAATCAGACTGCCTTTTTCGCCTATTTTATATTCAAGTATTAGTCGAAGAATAATAACATACTTCTCATTGAGCTACTTGCTGTTGAGCGTGATGCCTCCATGTCTGCAGGGTGTTGTCAAAGTCCTCTGTCGGTTCTAAATGGAATACGAACTTAGACAATTTAGACAAACTGTACAAGTCTCCTTTAGACACACATACATTATTGGCTGAGGAAACACATAGTTAGGATTACATTTAAGAAACAAAGAAGAGTGGTAATTATTTAACCTATAAGTGGACGTAGTGTTATTATTTGGGTTGGGACATAAAGTACATTATACATACCACATCGATTCAAGCTTATTGCTTCACTTTATTCTAAAAAAACCAAGGGTAAGACATGGGACAAGGCGAGAAGAAGCTTTACTAAAGTTCAACATATGCGTCACTGGTCACTGTGTTTGGGGTTACCTACTATTCTTTGAAAATTGTAAGCTATAAGCCGCATTGATATAGTGAGTATACCAAAAAATATTCACAAGCCATGATCTAAATTTGCTTTTGTCCTGATCCCAATTATGTGTTGTTGTGGTTCATTCAAGCACAACGTAAAGTAGGGGCGTTCGAAGACTTTCATCCGGGCATGCATTTGGTATATATATATATATAAATGGGCACAGAGAACAATGAACTTATGATTTTTCAAAATATTGCCATTTCTGGGGTCAAAGTGGGCATTTTCTGAGGGTGAAAACGTTTGGAATTGAAAGGAAAAATATTCACATTTATTTCCATAGCATCAGGAAGTGGATATTTGGTAGACAGGTTGTGTAAAGGTAGAATGATCAACAAGCTCGTGAGTTTTCATTTTTACTTTTTAGATGTCAAAAATAACGGTTAGCCTATACTGTTTTATCACTTCCGAAACACCTGTAATGCTCAAAATTTGTTACACCTATAGAGGTATCGTTCTTGTTGACTGAAATTGACTTTTTAAAACTAAGGGACGAAATGTAAATATTTCAAAGTATCAATTTTATCATCGGGCAAAAATTTATCATATTCGACTGCATTGCGGATTTTAGTTAAAAATATATTAGAGTGCACCTTTTTTCCAACCGAGCCCCTGCCCTTCTGGGTTTAGTGCACGTCACGGAATGCAATGATAGATTAAAAATATATTGAGACAAAATGGATGAATGTGCCGCCCACAAGTGCTTCACCCAGTTGTTCTGCTCGAGAAAGGTATAATTCAATTTCCCTCGTATAATTCAATTTCAGTATTTCCGTATATGATTGCTACGAATGTGGTATTATCATTAACGCTATTACCAGTTGTTCGCACTTCGCTCATCGCACATCTGCTAACACGCAATTTCAGTATTTATCTTTTTTGCACATTTCAAGTATATATATTTCTATGATTTTAATGTGAAGACTTACACTTACACTGAAAGTATAAGCCTCAGTCTTATATTAGCCTGAAGATGTTTAAAGAAGAACCGCCTTCGAGCTGTATCCAATAGCTTAGAAATATAAATTTGTAATAATTTTACACATTTTTTTAATTATGCCAGAGCAATTGTATAATCACACATATACAATACGAGATGCCACTGCTACTGAATATACTGTATCATTGTATCAGTAAGAATGAAAGAAATCAACCAGTGAAAGCACAGAGTTTATTTCAATTTATTTCCAATCTCAAATTAAAAAATAAACCAGTTAATTTTTTCAACAAAGAGATATATTTGTAAACTATAGTCAATTAGCACGAATTTGGTTGTCCTTCTTGTTCTCATTTATCTGTAGATTAATTTTATTTTCCAAGCATCGTTATTATCGAGAAATTTATGTATCTCACGAATCTAAAAGCAAAAATATGTTTGTTAGAAATCATAATTAATAATAAGCTCTGCGTTCGCAATTGAAATGTTCATGGCTTGTTGGGAGAATGAGCATGGAGAGGACATTAAAGTAATCAATTAGAAATTAAACAAAAAATATGATTCAAGATTGAGAAAGTGTCGGAACTTACGAACGCATTTCCCATGATAATCATGGTAGCCTTTCATACAGACGCATTTGTATCCACCGTTTTTCTTCGGTTGGCAATGAGTATGGTAACGCTTACAGTGAATCTGGTGGCAGGGATCATCAGCTAAACGAAGGATTAAAAAATAATTAGGTTGCAATTCTTATTTAAAACTTTAAAATTTTGTATGCTCAGAAGCTTATTAGGAAACTGTAAAACTTACAAACACATTTTCCGGATTTGTCATGGTAGCCTTTGTCACAGACGCATTTATATCCACCGTTTTTCTTCGGTTGACAATGAGTATAATAACGCTTACAGTGAATCTGGTAGCAGGGATCAGCTAAAAGTAGGATTGGGTATGAGTATTAATGCTTCAGAAAGGCTACAACCATATTTATTCTAAAAAATTATTTCTTTCTAATGTATTATTAATCTTTAACAACAACACAGTATGGAGATTTTAACAACAACAAAAACGGTCGAATGTAAATAATTCTCATCAGTTATGACCGTTTTCGTAAAAGTTTCTGAATTCTCTTGACAGAAACAGCTACTTGTTGCTATGCCCGTGTCATCACTGCATTACCTCCTTGTTGTGCTTGCATATATATCATTTTAGCAGTATTTGAGAATAATTTTAGACGAAGAATTGGGAATTCAGAGCTTATCAGGAAACTGTAAAACTTACAAACACATTTTCCGGATTTGTCATAATAGCCGGGTTTGCAAACACAATCTCCTGTTCCAGTCGTTGTATTGGCTATGCACACTCTATGTTGTCCACATCTCATTGCAATGCATGGATCATCAACTAGAGTTTATAACATTGTAAGGTTATTAATGAATTTGTCTTCAATGGTTAGTGATGCAGATTTCGAATTGTTTACGATTCGAATTGAATAACGGATTTTCATATTTGGAATCTCCTCCATTTAGAAATATGATCAAACAAAACATTGATCAAAATGCAAGAAAAATGTCTTTTGTTTATTTTTTTTTGTCATCCATGAGAAGGCGTCAGAGTCGCTTTGATGACAATTTTGACATGATTTAGATTCATCTCACTTTTACGAACTAGCTCTTAAAAAAATCAATAGGTAAGGAAACTTGCATGAACATTTGCCCTGCTTCGATTCCAGTAGTATCCCTAAAGGCTTGTTTCCAGAGTAAGTTAGGAGAGGACTTTCTAGTTATAAGTTCGCATTTTGGTAATGTTTATGCTTCTATATCGTTCAGAAATCGACTAAAACAAAAATCAAGATTTAAAAAGTTTCGAAACTTACGAACGCATTTTCCGTGATGGTCATGGTAACCTTCCATACAGACGCATTCAATTCCACCGCCTTTCTTCGGTTGACAATGAGTATAATAACGCTTACAGTGAATCTGGTAGCAGGGATCAGCTAAAAGTAGGATTAAAATGATTGGGTATCAGTATTTATGCTTCAGAAAGTCTACTATCATTTTTATTCTAAAAATTATTTCACTATGTAGATAATCCCTATCCGAGAGTTTGATATTTATATTTAAGGGTAAAAATGCTCTGCAAAGTTATACTTAAAAAGTTGACGACACGGTTCAGTTGCGAATCATGTAGTTATATCAGGAGATATTTTTTCAATGCGCTAGCCGCTAGCATTTGAACTATTGAAAATAATAGTCATCGTGTCTGATTATTGCATATTTGATTGGTTTTATATACTGCGAAGAGCAATGAGTTGATAGAATATCATTTTCTTACACGATGAATTTTTTCTAATATATTATCAATCTTTAACACTCTATTTGGCGTAATAAACCAGGTACTTCAACATTAACAATTTACGCCATCCACAGAATGAAAATTTTAACAACAACAAAAAACGGTAGAGTGTAAATAATTCTCATGAGTATTAATTATGTATGATTGTTTTCGTAAAAAATTGCTAAATTCTCTTTACAGAACCAGCTACTTGTTGCTATGCCCGTGTCATCACTATATTACCTCCTTATTGTGCTTGCATATATTATTTTAGCAGTATTTGAGAATAATTTTAGGCCAAGAATTCGGAATTCGGAGCTTATTAGGAAACTGTAAAACTTACAAACACATTTTCCGGATTTGTCATAATAGCCGGGTTTGCAAACACAATCTCCTGTTCCTGTAGTTGCATTGGCTATGCACACTCTATGTGGTAAACATCTCATTGCAATGCATGGGTCATCAACTAGAGTTTATAACATTGTAAGCTTAATATTGAATTTGTCTTTAACGTTCAGTAATGCAGATTTCGAATTGTTTCCGACTCGAAATGAATACCGAATTTTCATATTTCGAATCTCCTCCATTAAAAAAGATGCTCAAACACAACATTGATCAAAATGCAAGAAAAGATTTTTTTGTTTAGTTTTTTGTCCTCCATATGAGAAGGGATCATAGTCGCTTTGATGACAAATTCGACATGATTTGGATTTATCTCACTTTACGAACTAGCTCTTTACAAACTCAATAGTAAAAGAAACTTGCACAAAAATTTGCCCTGATTCGATTCCATATAGAGATTTTTATACGAAAATCCCGAGTAGTATCCCTAAGGGCTGGTTTCCAGAGTAAGTTAGGAAAGGACATTCTAGTTATAAGTTCGCATTTTGGTAATGTTTGTGTTTCTATATCGTTCAGAAATCGACTAAAACAAAAATCAAGATTTAAAAAGTTTCGGAACTTACGAACGCATTTTCCGTTATTGTCATGGTAGCCTTTGTCACAGACGCATTCAATTCCACCGCCTTTCTTCGGTTGACAATGAGTATAATAACGCTTACAGTGAATCTGGTAGCAGGGATCAGCTAAAAGTAGGATTTAAATGATTGGGTATCAGTATTTATGCTTCAGAAAGGCTACTACCATATTTATTCTATAAATTATTTCAGTTTGTAGATAATCCCTATCCGAGACTTTGATATTTGCATACACAGGAAAAAATGCTATGCAAATCTATGCATAAAAAATTGTTGACGACATGATTTAGTTGCAAAACATGAAGTTCTATCAGGATTTTTTTTCATTGGGCTAGCCGTTAGCATACGAACAACTACTTGAAATAATAGTCATCATGTCTGATTATTGCATATTTGATTGCTTTTATATACTGCGAATAGCAATTTACAAGGTGAATTTTTTTCTAATATATTATCAATCTTTAATACTGTATTTGGCGTTATAAACCAGGTACTTCAACATTTACAATTTCATACCCTCCACCGTATGAAATTTTAACAACAACAAAAAAACGGTCGACTGTGATTCAAGTATTTATCATATATGACTGTTTTCGTAAAAAGTTACTAACTAAATAAATAACAAAACTTGCAAAAAATTTGCCCTGATTCGATTCCAAATAGAGATTTTTATTCGAAAATCCCGAATAGTATCCCTTGGTTGGGGCTTGTTTCCAGAATAAGCAAGGAAATGACATTCCAGTAACAAGTTCGCATTTGTAATGTTTATGCTTCTATATCGTTCAGAAATCAACCAAAACAGAAATCAAGATTTAAAAAGTTTCGGAACTTACGAACGCATTTTCCTTGATTGTCATGGTAGCCTTTCATACAGACGCATTCATATCCGCCGTTATTTTTCGGTTGACAATGAGTATAATAACGCTTACAGTGAATCTGGTAGCAGGGATCATCAGCTAAATGAAGGATTAAAATGATTAGGTTGCAATCCTTATTTAAAACTAACAATAACAAGTATATTGTTACAACAACGAGTATATTACCTCCCGGTGTAATCACTGAAGAAGAGCACATTGCTATCCCGTTGATCAGCAATATAAGTAGAGCGAACTCCATGATTTCAATAAAGCTTAACTGGATGTCTTGAAAAAGTTCTCGGTTGTATCAAGTTTTCTTCTGGTAAAGACTGTCTTTGAGGGCAAAAGTAACATTTCAATATCAAACTCCTTTTTATATAGAATTTCATCGTAAACACATTACGCCGCCGGGCCTGTAGTTTTAACGTCATGTCTGTGAATATACTTTGGTATTGGTAATGAAAAGCTATTCTTTCAATATTTAATTTCGATATTAATTGTTTTTATCGCAATTAAGTAGTTTAGGATTTTCTCCTCCTCCAGAGTAAACCTTGATTAGAATAAAATAAACGTTACTTCGACGATATTTATTGAAATAAATTCTAAGTAATCTGTTTTATTTTCGTATGACATTATTTGGATATATGATATAATATCAGACATCGTCTTTTTCGTACACAATTACAAGTTTTATTCCACAAGCTTTCGCAAGATCGTAACATCTGGATTCTTAAGGAAGCATAATAAATAACTTAATAAGAAGAATGATCTCATTTCGATACGAGCTTATCGTTCTTGCTAGTAAGCTATTTAATATGCTTCGTCGGAAGAATCTAGAATTAGATGTTATGATATATCTAAACCTTACGAAATGAAACTTTTAATTGTGTACGAACAAGACCATGTCTGATATTATTTTTGAATTTATAATTTTTGTTTGAGCATCCTTGTGGCTTACGCTACATCAACAACTTAAAGGGAGCATAGGGAAAGGATAAACGGTTTCCAGCACGACATTTCACAACTCTCGACATATATAATTAGGCTGACAAAGCTGGGATAGCTTGATAGTATATTGTAATTGAGATTCTCCCCTCATTAAATTTCATTAAAATCCGTAATTCTATTTAACAACAAGTTATGAAAGTGAAAGCAACTTCATTCGTCAATGATATCATGATCGTGTCAACGATTTTTTAAATATTTCCTGTAAATCCGAATCAAAAAAGTCCCGGCTTAATGGTATAGTTCGTAAATATCGCCGACGTCATCTGCACGGGTAATTCCTCTTCTGCCATATTAATTAAGTAAATTGTCCACACTTGAAAAATGTCCACACTTCTAAATTTTGATTTGGCGGAACCGAAACCTGAGATATTAGTAAAGTCATCTAGTATAATTAGAATAGAATAAAACACCTTCAGATTTATATTAATCATCAGTTTAAACCGTGTTCGGAAATTGTCTATTTCTCTAAGTATTTTCTTCTTGTCTCGAAATTTTAGCTAATAGAATATAAATGCTGATAAACCTGGCCCGGTAAATTCGTGAGAACTATGTCATTGGATTGTCTTCATATCTCAATATTTATTCAAGGTTGCTCGTTTAAACTAACTTTTCTACCATCCTATTCTTCCTCGATGTGAATCATATGCAGTCTAATCAAGGATGCTCAAATGGGAATTATAAAAATCAAAAGTAATAAGATATAATCTTGTTGACACACAGTTAAAATTTCATGACACATATCGTTCTTGTTGTCATTCAATCTTCTTCGTCTCAAGAATCTAGATGTAACGATGTAGCAGAAGCTTAATACAAGAGAAAAATTGCTCTCTCCATTTCGTCTTTGGTTCCAATGTTTGAAGCATGGTACTGAATCCTACTTAATTGATTAAGTCATCATGAGATAAAGTTTGAAGCTGATCCAATTTGTAAACAAGCGAAATTAATTTAATCAGGGGGAAAGGAACAGGAATGTATTTTTTCATTTCACAAATTTGACATAAGGAAGCCAAATTAAACGATTGGTGTTATGGACATTAAATCTTGCTAACTTTAAATTGCGTCCGCTGTACTAGACGCCGTGAGAGCTGATGCTGATTGAGGATCAACGCCGTATTCGCAAGAAAAGGACCAATAGCGCTTATACTGTCCAGCAGCTTACATTTATTTAGTAATTACTAATTAACTGGCATTAACACTCTTTGATCGCCTAGCTATTGATTCTAGACCAGCTTTAATTTTAACTAATAATGTTATCGTATTTCATTTACATTAGGCTTTTTAACGTTTCCAGTCTAGCGGAAGCTTTTTTATAGTTGCTTATATTATATCGTATAAAATATTTGTCGTTAACCTGAACAATAACCACATCAAGCAACTTTTCAAACATTAATTTCACTGAAACAACTGAAAAATGTGTGCTGCATAAGATCTGCAAACATGAACTGCAGTTCAGTTAATTTCGCTCTTTCATTTTTATCGAGTACATTTATTGTCGGACACTAATCCACCCCATGCAGGCGAGTAAGTGCTCGACAAAAGTTATTCAAATAAAACGATAGAATGTACAAAAAAAACGAGAGATCGTCAGGGGATGTCGAATACGTACGCGCTAAAATCTCTTCATGTAAAACGACCTTATTGATTCGAGTAGAGGTTTACTACTCCCCAAGCTAGAGTCCAGTCAAGATATATTTGTCCTCGAGTCCTTTTAATGAAAGCATAATTACAAGATAGAACGACTTGGCATGAAACACCTCTTTCAAATGCCATATGCTCGTGTGTGGATTACGGAGATCATGCTCCACAGACCGTTGACTCCGGTTCTCGCTCCAAACAAGATATCGTCTGACGTTATTTTGAGAGGATTCAAGATTCCAAAAGGCACTGCAGTCATGAGGAACGCTAGGGCTCCGAGCAGGATTAATATTTTGGAGGCCCTTGGGCTACAAGTTCCATGATGCCCCAAGTAATACTTCCGTTGTTTATGTTTTAAAGCCTGTATGACGGCTGTATGGAGCGGGGCCTGTAGCATTAGGTATAAACAGTCCCAAATTAATTGAGGTCATAACTGGTTATTTGTGTCGTTAGTCAATGCGCCCCAATTTTATTACATTTGTCGTGTTTTAATATCACACAAGAGGATATACAATACTGCGCGAAAATTTTTTCAGCATTCAGGCAAAACGTTTAGTGAAAACTTGATAATTTAGTGTATGCCTATTTATATTTTCACTCTGCATTTACAAACTGATTTAATATCCGGAGATCCCTCCGCTTCCGGAGGCCCCTCGGCTGCAGCCCATAAAGCCTATGCTTCAATCCGGTACTGCTTGGGTCGTGAATCGTGATCCGACTTATTTCAAGAATTCTGCCCTGAAAGATTCCTAGGTGAAAATGGGAATTTCATTTCCTGCAATTACGTTATTCCCTTTTCAGTGGGTCCACGCCAATGCATCGGTGAACAGCTAGCCCAAACAGAAATATTTTTCATCCTGACTAATATTCCCTCAAAATGTGTAATCCTTCCAGATGCTCGGAAATCTCCTCCTTCAATCGCCCAAAGAGTAGGCGCTCCCCATCAGTTTAAGTCAGGTTCATTCGGAGAATGATCTGTAGATGGTTAAAAATCGTCCGTGTTTGCTTGATTCATTCAGCTGTGCCTAGCTGTGGACCACAGGGGATGTCACAGCCTGTGGTCAATATGTTGCCTTATATTGGTGTTTCTTACACTATTGTTTTATTTCAGTGACTGCAATTGCCCTGTAGCTGTTTGGCTAACATATCGTTTTTGAACTTGTTTGTTGAATTTATAGGGGTGATAGAAGAAGACACGTCCATTGAAATAACATAACTCTCGATCTAAGGCAAACTCTCTTGCCCACGAGTAATAATCCTGTTAAGTCTTCAAATATATAACAAATTCGTGAATCCTGAATTTTTAGCCAATAATCAAACAAAGATGCCAAAGTGGGACCCCGTGAACTTCGGAGGCAATGCGCTGCCTTTCGGCAAATATTTGAAATCGATAGAAAAATTATCATAGCTTTTAGTTTGACTTAATTACTTGAATAAATAGAAGGCGAAATGATAATATTGACACAAAATTAGATTGTCTTGTATGTGGCGTAATTAACGTCAGTAATACGTCATAAAGTTAAACTTTGACCGAATTCTAGTATTGTATTTGTTTGAACTGTGCACTAAAAATAAGCATCGACTAGACTTATGGATGGATAAATTGATAGATTTCTTTTCTTCATTATAAATCCAAATTTTGAAAACAGTTTATAACATCGCAAGTCATATCAGCTATCATCATTACTCCAGTCTCCTTCAAAGTCATCATACAGAGATGAGTAAAATATGGCTTGGTAGCTGATTTTAACGATAGTCGTTAACAGGCCTGCTTTTTGGAAGCGGTAAAACCGTCGTTAACGATACTCTTACAATTGTGGTTTACCGAGTCGTTTATTAGCCATCCATTCAATAATTTTTATTCCATTCCTTCAGCGCGTTTCTGACAAGTGCGTTTTTTTTAACACTGACTGGTTTTTTGAAACGACGGATTCATAATTTTGTTAAATTTTATTATTATGTTATTTCAACGGGATTTGGTTAACCTAATGAGTTTAGGTGATCCTATGTATGTATCAGAAAATAAAAACGATTCCATTCAAAAAGTTCATTTCTGCGTAATATGTAACGCAACACTTTTTATCCACCCTAGTCATATACATGAAACAGAAATTCATTATTTATAGTGTCATAATAATAGCTGGACTTCACAGAGCGGTACACCTATATCAATATTTTAAATTCAAGAACTTCAATAAAAATTGTCGTAATTCTTTTGTAAAAATCGTTGATCCACATATAACACACGGAGTAAACCTATTTTGTGTGTGGGCATAGTGTTGCGTTGTTGGTTTTAATTTTATCAGAAATGATGTGTACTATGGATCCCTGACGAATTAATTTCAATCCAAAAACATAGTTGTTATAGACTGATAGGCGAATATATATATTAAGATGGTAGTTACGTAAAAATACAGCATTTGATCAGTTACAGAGGCTAGTTAGTACTTTATCACAAATAAAGGAATGTAACAGAGTGTTTTGATAACTTTTATATAATTCAATCTACAATGAAATGTTCACATGCAGTTAAAATATAATTACAGTGGTTAATACTCAGTTAATTACAATAATGATTGGATATAAATTGAAGTAATCCACTCCGCGAGAGAAATGGGTTCTTCTGCATCACGCAGCAGCACGAGACAAGGCAAATCAGGTGGGTAAGTTATTTCTCCCAACTGAACAGGAATTCATTCCAATTCTCAATGAACGCTTTTCTGCTACCAAAGCGACCTAATGTAACTTGGCCAAGTGGCGTATTACCTACCGCTGCCATCTAGGCTGAACTTTAGTAGGGCCGCCTTACAATAAACATGAAGTGATGGGTCGGAGATCTTAGTTATTACATGTAAATGTAATAATCGAATGAATCGTAGTCTTCCTTATAACAACACCGGTTTTAGGACAACTGCCTCCGGATTGCCCCCCGGACAATTGCCCCCACAAAAAAATTCCCAAAATTTTTTTTAGTTATTTTTCGAGAAAAAATTGTTTTTTTTTTCGAAAACATTTTTTATTTATTTTTTATCGAAAAATAAAACCTAACCATCATAACCCTGAAACTAACCCTGACCCTAACCCTAACCATAACCCTGAAGCCTAACCCTAAGATATAATTTTTTGAATGTTGGCTAAATGTCCTCTCTGCAAATATTGTCTAAATGTCCGTTGGCTAAATGTCCGGATACCCTTTGATATATGTGCTTATTCGTTCTTCTTTCGTGTTGCCAGATAGTTTCTTGAAGTTGGTCATGTCGATGGTATGAAATTAGGGATAATGTTTTTGATAATACTGTACATGTATTTAGCCTATACGGAAAAAAATCATTCTCAGAAGAATTAGGTTCGAAATAACAAAACATTTTTTGCGCTCTCTTATTCTGTCAAGGGCAGTGGCGATCCAGGAGGTGTGTCACGTTGCCCCGTACACTCGAATTTTTAAAACCTAAAGTTTAAAATTATATCACTTGGTATGAAATTACAGTTGTTTTTTTCGATGAACGCGGAGAACTTAGTCACACATATAACCTATTAAAGCATGTTATGTAAGCATGTTATTCCATAAGACGATATACAGCGCCGGATTAAGTTGGTGTGGGGCCGGGGGAATAAGGTATAATGGGCCCCTGCAGATATATATGTATAAAGTACAGTGTTTCTTTTTGCCATAGTATTTTGCTAGTAGGGGAGAGTGGGGTTAACTGAGCACTTTTTTGCTTATAAAATAAATTTGCTACAATATTGAATAAAAATCCTTGTGCGTGTAAACAGTTTAAAACTTCGGCTTAGTTACCCCCAAAATTGAGACCTCCTTCTAAATGTTACGGCCTTGAAAATGGGTCGTGAAAATATTTGCTTTTTCTGATCAACTTGCCTACAGCATGTGTATAGTTGATCACCCCCTGGATCTTATTGATCGATGAATTATATAACACAATTGCTTACCTATTTTACATTGATTATTTACTGATAATATAATTTGAATAAGTTTTCGAAAAAAAAAAACGATTTTATTTTCAAGATCAATGTGTACCAAACGAACGATTGATTGTCTGTACAATAACAAAACGAGTAAGCCTGGGGCATATATTGTCATTGGATATTCCACGAAGTAAGATCAAAGCTGAACAAGAACATCGCTTCTCTTCGTGACTTTATGATTTATTCACGTGTGGCTGGTTATTAGTAACCATTCAGTTTTATGTGTTGGTGAATGGCGTTTGCGTGGAAATTGCGTCCTTTGTGTCATAAAATGATTGTTTTTTTCTATAAAAACGGAGATCCTAACCACCAATTTGTATTGCACATTCCAAGTAAAAATGTCTCAAAATCACCG
>JAUELA010154215.1:0-13855 GCA_031471845.1 Boltenia villosa | reverse complement strand
GATGACTCAGATGTACAAGCTGTGCTCTGAGCAGGTTAGAATGACGTACAACTTATTAAAGAGATATATTATATTTTAATATATATTTTAGGCTGTCAAGCAGGAATAGTTTGATAGACTATTGATATCACCATTGTTTCCTTTTTTCCGTTTTCATTTTTCTTTGTTATTTTACCGTTTTACATAACATATAATATCACCGAGACCTCACTTTTTGTTGTAGTTTATTCACTTCTTAGTCTACTCCAATAAGAATAAAGCCTAATCTGCCCTTTTGCGATTGATCAAGTGAAATCTTAACATCCGCTATTTTTTTGTTCGGAGGTCTGATTCAATTTGGATTCGATTCAAATCTTTCAAGATTCGAAAATGCCCATCCCTACTTGACAGCCTATAATATTTTGCTCGCAATTTTAGTTTCAATTAATTTCATAATTCTTCTTTAACTACATTATTTTTTTCTCAACTTATAGCTCTCTCAACAAGATCACTACGACTTCGGCATGAGAGCTGTGAAATCTGTGCTCGTCATGGCAGGTTCACTCAAGCGTGAAAATCCAGATATTCATGAAGATATTGTGCTAATCCGAGCATTGCGAGACTCGAACTTGCCCAAGTTTTTGACCCAGGTAATCAATCAAAAAAAATATATTTAAATTTGAATTAAATTTTTAAATTGAATTAAAATTAAAATTATATAAATAAATTGAAAAATTAAAATTTTAAATCTTTTTGTTACAGGACGCTCAGCTCTTCCGAGCTATTCTCTCTGACTTGTTCCCAGGAGTAGAAATCCCAGAACATGATTATGGAGTCTTCCAATCGACCATCCAGAACTGCATGGTGGAGGCAGACTTGCAACCTATCATGTCGATGGTCAAGAAGGTAATATATTATATTCATGCATTGTATAATGCGATATTGGGCATATTACTAATTTTAATGGAAAGATAAAGAATTGTGAAACTATTGAGGGGAATCTTGCAAAATAAACAGAATGGTGTTGATGTTTGTGTTGATAAAATATAGCACTTTACAAAAATTAATCAACTAAGATCAGTTACATGGAGTCCAGGGTTCAAACAATATGGAACAATCCCCAACATGGGGCATAAGAGCCCCAGAACTGAATGTAAGGGGTACTTTGGACCCCTGGCCCGCCCCATCTCATGTAATGCATCATATTTACCCTCGAATCACCGGAAATATGTAGCGGGCTTATACTGACGCATGATGCGACCATGCTGACCAAGGTCATGTGAAACCGCCTTGCACGTTCACCGAGTCACTTACCCACGTCAAGGATCAGGGTGAACACAGCGTATTGAAGTGAAGTGATCAAGCATGCAGTGCATGTGGTGTAGTATTGAAGAAATATGTTCAGGTGCAGCCGGGATTCGAACCCTGAACCTCTCAATGAGCATCGATGAATAGTTCATGCTTTACTTGTTCGGCCACTGGATAACAGTAGTTATTATTCATTCATTCAGGTTATTCAACTTTATGAAACAATGCTTGTCCGACATGGTGTTATGTTGGTCGGACCAACTGGAGGTGGCAAAACTACTGTGTTTAATATGCTCGCAGAAACCATTACAACCTTGCATAAGAATGGACATGACAACCCTAACTACCAACCTGTATACAAGTAAGATTTCGAAAATATAAATTTTCATTACTGACAATATCATTATTATTCTCTGTAAGGTTAAAACATGGACTATATGTGAACGGACTATATAACGTGCTCAATTTTTACAATTTTTTCCTCTTTTATCCTCTTATCCTCATCTCCCACTACTCGGAAAAAGCGCAAAGAGTATTTTCGCTAGGGGAATGAAAAATCTCACAAAAATTATTGTTCAAGAGAGATGAAAAAAGGGCAAGCTTGCTTTTTTTATAAACGAAGTCATTTCAATTTGACTGTCGAGCAGAACACATCTATGTAGTGCTCTATATGTTTGCCACTTGTAGCATTCATTACTCTAGATTTAAAATACACTGAAGAAAAACACAACCCCGAGTTTTATTTTTCATCAAAAACAAAATATTTTGTTACTAACAATGCGGCATGTGAGATTTTCATTACAGCCGTTTTTCATCAAAGTTTCAAAATACATCAATCACATTCTTCATCGTGAAAAACAAATTTGAAAAAAAATCTTGAAAAATGTTGGAAATTGAACTCAAAATATTGAAAAAAATATTTTTTGAAAAAAAAAATCGATTTTTTTTGGAAGTTCTTTATTTCTTAAAAAAAAATTATAACATTGCCAACACTATTTTTCAAGTGTTTTTTTTTTTTGGAAGTTCTTTAAAAAAATATGGATTTCTACCAACGCTAACTGAATGATTTTTTACAATGCAAAATACGATGCAGTGACAATCTTAACTTCTAAATCTATAATTAAGAGTAAAATAGTAATAACGAATAAAAATATAAACTGTTTTCTGCGTGAAGTACATAAAGTAACTTTTATTTACATCAGCGGTTCACAAACTATTTCTGCCGCGGAACACTTGGAAAATTTTAAAAAATATTTGGAACCAAAAACATATATTGAAAAACATAAAGTATGATCAATTCTGGGGTGAAGCGAGAACTTATTTATTGAAAGTTTAAATTAAGATATAAATGTAAAAATTCCATTGAAAAAGTATATTTATTTAAATTTCAAATATAACATCATACATGGTCTTGTTCGTAGACAATTAAAAGTTTCATTTCGTAAGCTTCGCTAGATTATAACATCTAGCTTCTTCAGACGAAGCATAATAGATAACCGCAAAATGAAACACATGAATTGGTTATATATGGCCAAGTATTGAATATGGAAAAAATATGTATGTCTGGTAGTTAGAAGCTAAATTGGTTGATGTTAAATTGTGCATGCTCTTGCAACACGTCCTATGCAGAATTGCCAAGAGTACATGAAATGCCATGTTGCAAACCGTTTATCCTTTCTCTATGTTTAGAGAAAGGATAAACGGTTTGCAACACGGCATTTCACTTACTCTTGGCTTTTATTTAAATTTGCTCGTGATTTCTATTCCTTCAGGCAAAGTATACTTTTTTAAATAATTTATTTTCATATTACTTTGCATCTCGCGTTACGGAACTTCTGGGTTCCATGGAACACAGTTTGGGAACCTCTGATCTAGATAGAAACTATTCTTTGTATGTGGAATTTGTCTATTATTTATCTTTTTTTTTAAGTGTGTGTGAGAGATGGTAGTGTTACGACTTGATACAGCCACATTGGCGCTTATTTATCCTAATTTCAATTTGATTTTTTAGATACGTCTTGAACCCGAAGAGCATCACCATGGGTGAACTTTACGGAGAGGAAGACAAACTGACTCTGGAATGGAAAGATGGACTGATGGCTATCAGTGTCAGACAATGTGTGCAGGTGATCTGGAAGGATTGATTTGTTTATATTTTTTGCAAAAAAGCCATCCGCATTGTGCAGATATTGTCAGAAATATTAATTTTTTTTACTGATGTAGAATCTAAATATCACACTCTGTAGAACAGGGGTTCCCAACCTTTCTTATGCTCCACACCCCTAAAAAAATTGATATGCTCTCGCACCCCTACAAAAGTAACAAATTTTTTTGGATAAAGAAGGTGAATTTTTTAAATATGTAAGCAAATATAAAACATGGATGGTAGGGAATTCTTGGACTCAGCTACTTTATATTCCACTTGGTATGAAGCCATCAGCAACAGATACAAAACCTAATTTAAAAATTTTGGGAGGGTTGCCTGACAATCAAAGCGAGTTATTTTAGTTTTCAACGATTCAACATCCACCTTTTTATGACATGTTGAAGATTTAATTTGATTAAATTTAAGAATTAAATCTGAGATAAGAAAGAAAAATAAGTATACCGGCTGGTTGGATAATATATATTACATACATTGGATAATATATAATATAAAACTATTAAATATATAATACAAAAAAACGAAATGATAACTATCTCTCACACCCCCTGAAAGGCTCTGTCGCTCCCCCAGGGGGTGCGTGCACCCCTGGTTGGGAACCCCTGCTGTAGAAGATGTTTTATACTTGCAGGGTATGTTTGTTATTCAATGCTCAAAATAAATAGGAGATATTTAATCTGCTCTTATGAATTAACAACTAAAAATAGTCGTTTGTTCTCAAGTCTCAACCATAAATAATGTTTGCCTACTATTACCTATTTGCTTACACTTCTAGCACACTTCATACACCTTATATAAATCTCTCTTTTTTTTTCTCTCTCCATTTTCACATTTGTAATAAATAATCATGGTTGTCACTACATTGTATCTTGCAATGTCATGAACCAATTTTTCTATTCTGACTGTTGTTTTCAAAATGACGAAAAATGGAAATTCTATCTATCTATCTAACACCCATGAACCACACTCTAGTTCTAGTTCTTGTGATACCTTGAATAAAGCTCTCTTCCTAGAAATCCTAGTACATATTTTAAATAGTATGGCATATTATATTTCCTTCATGTTGAAATGACTGGATAAAATTACCAGTGCTCGCTAGTTACGAAAGAAAAATTGATTGTGTTCAAAAAGATACTATACACAATTAGAATCAGATTTTATTTTTTATCGTCAACGAAAACAAAGGCAAAAATATGGCAAACAAATTTGTGAAAAATAATAATTTTGATAATAACTGATGCAGTTGTGATGGGAATTGATGAGGAAACAACGAACAGACCAGTTGCAACGAATGACCATCGAGTCAGTTGTAACCCAAGGAAATGATTTAATTAATTTAAAAAGAGAAAATGACAGATATATATTTCATTTCATTACAATAACTAAACTAATTACAATAATTTTACTTTCGGAAAAACATTTATCAATAGTAAGATTCTTGGCGTCAATATTTTTGTTTCCAATCATCAATGGGCTGTCCGGTGGCCAAACAGGTTAAAGCCGTCGGCTGGTCATATATGCTCATATATAAGTTCTGGGTTCGAATCTCGGCTTCACCTGCACAGATTTATTCAGCACCTACATGATGCATTGCACGCTTGTCGATCACCTCACTTCACTATATGCCGTGCTCACCCTTGAGCCTTGACGTGAGTAAGTGACTGGGGACGCTGAACTCCTCGCCGATACAGAGGGTTTCACGTGACCTTGGTCACAACTTTCCTCCGCTATCTAAGTTCAACATGCTCACAAGGCGACATGGTCGCATAATGCATCCGTGTATAAGCCCGCTACAGCTTTCCGTTGAATCCGAGGGTAAACATGATACATCAATCAAAAATGGTATAGGCAAGTTTTCTCTGCACAGGATACTACAGAAGATCACAAATGGATTATCTGTGACGGTCCTGTGGATGCTCTCTGGATTGAAAACATGAACACAGTACTTGATGATAACAAGATGTTGTGTCTTGCCAACTCTGAGAGAATCAAGCTCACTAACTCAATGCACATGCTGTTTGAAGTACAGGTTTGTGAAGAATAATTTAAATAGGGATGGGACGAGTCCGAGAAAATTGGACGGGATCGAGTAACGAGTCCTGAAAAAAAGACTTGCCGAGTCCTCGTCAACGACGTCTTAATTTCCAGAATCCTTAAAATGATTGATTTGCGTAGTCCTATTTAAATTGCACTAAATGCTAGTGAGTTTATGTTACTTTTTTAATCCTGGTTCTGGTAAGTTAAAAATAAATTATTTTAGATGCACCGCAAAATGCGATATTCTGCCGTGTGATCCAACGGCCTCAATTGCATTGTTGATCACAACGGACTGATATTCCCAACACGAAAAAAGTGTTTTCTAATTTAGCTTTTTTTCATTCAATCTAGTGGATTTTGATTGTTACTGTTTTTGTATTAGGGATGTTAAAGCCTTCGTCTACTGAGGTCATTTGCGCTATCTTTTGTGTAACCTGTGCAATATTTTGTGACAAAACAATACTCTGGGATAGCACCGACAAGCATTTAATCATTGGGCCTCAATAGTACTTTCAAAAAGAGCGAGTCCTTCGCAGATCTCGATCGAGTCCGAATCCTCTAAAAATCCCAAGACTCGTACGAGTCCGAGTACTAGAACTCGTTCTGTCCCATCCCTAAATTTAAGTATCTCAGGTACTCCTGTGAAATCTGACCAATCGAGATTTTTTTCTTGGCAATGTTTCAACTCGTTAAAATTGAGGTCAATTCAATCATTTTTTGTTTTTTTGAAAAAAAAGATGTTTTAGACTAGAGAAAGAGAGACTTTTACTCCTATTTCTTCAACGAAAGAAAAAGCAAATTAATTGATCAAGTGAAAAAATCTAAATTGGACACAATTGATAAAACTAGGTGATTATTTATTGTAATGCCACAAAAATGTGAAAAAGGTAAACTTCAATTTCACAATCAAGGCTAATTTAACAAGCTTTCCACCTTTGTTTTAGATTAATGAGTCATCTTACAATGTAGATAAATCTTGTCTGAGCTTAAATAGATATTTCCTCTATTTTTCTCTTTATTTTCTTTATTTGTTTTCAAAGTGTAAGTTTTTTTAAATTATATTTTCCTTCTGCCAGGATCTTGCTGTTGCCTCCCCTGCTACTGTGTCCCGTTGTGGTATGGTCTACATTGACCCAGGTGAACTGGGATGGCGTCCTTATGTGAAGAAATGGCTCGCGACGAACATGTATGAAAGTGTTAGAGAAGAGACAAGGAACTATATACTTGATCTTTTTGATGCTTATGTTGAAGATGGACTCAGGTAAGTCTCTATTGGAGATTTTTTGGGGAAGGAAAAAAGGATAATCTTCTGGGGTGTATGTCAGTAATATATTCATTTAATCACACTCCTTGTAAAAATAAAAATTTGATATATCTATCTAACTGCTTGTGTATCAGTGACGCTGTCATCAGTTCATTTTAAACAAGGTTACCCCTGAATTGCATTGCAGCACATGCATCTAAGTAGAAGAAATGTCTGTGTCTCACTTAAAGTCTCTTTTCATTAAACATATTCAATCTGAGCTTATTGTGTACGTTGATGTTAGATATGTCTGTAATATAGTATCAGAATAAAACAATTTCAAAACATTCCGATATCTTTCAGGTTTGCAACCAAAAAATGCACGCAAGCAATGCCACAAGTTGATATCAGCAAAGCTGCAACGCTATGCTGTCTCATGGAATCTCTACTTCTGGGGAAAGGTGGACCGGACTTGAAACAGGTACATCACTATATATATATTTTATTTTTATTTTCTTAACATTTGTTGTCCATAGACCTAGGTATGTGTGCTGGAATCCCCCCTCTTTCTATTATTGAATGCGGTCCCCCCGAAATTGTTAGTTGGATTTCTTTTCTTCCCGACGCAGGGTTTTACTTGCCTACTCTTCTGCACACTTTATACACCTTATATAAATCTCTTTTTTTTGTTCAATCTATTTTCACATTTGTAATAAATAGTCATGGTTGTCACTGCATTGCATCTTGTAATGTTATAAACCATTCAGTTGGTTTAGTGTCATGCCATCCTTTTCTATAATGACATTATGTTGTTTAAAAAATTTTGTAGTTCAAATGACAAAATATAAAAATTTTATCTATCTTTCTAGGTACACTTTATATATCGCCTATTTTACCAAAAAAGGTTTTTTAATTTTTTACTAATTTGTGTTTTTATAATAAACCATACTTAATGATTAGATATAATCAAATAAATTCAACACTTCGTGTGTTATCCTTAAATGTGTATCGATCTTACATGCACAAATCTTTTCCTTCATTACATGGTTACACCGAGCTAGAAAACCATTTATAATCATTTAACATCTTCCCTTTTTATGATTTGAATTTTTATTCTTCTTGTCTTTAGGATCCCATTCGCCTTCACCCTCTTGTAGCCAATGCATTCATTTTCTCCTACATGTGGGCGATTGCTGGCAACCTGTATGAAGGATCGTGGGATTTCTTTGATACATTTGTTCGTGGGTTGATGGAAGATAATCCAGAAATCAAGGTAAAGTGTAATCGTGAGAAGAAACATACAATTTTGTACATTTTTCAAGTCCTAAGGCCTGTAAAAATGGACTATTTTTGACTATTTAGCTTTGTTTGTTCAATTAAAATTGTCCTAATGTCCTAACTAAATCCTTTTTGAACTCAATGAATGATAGAAGGTCGTTGTTATTTCCGGGTGAACAAAAGGGGGACACAAGTCAAAAGTGATTGAGAACCGCTGTTGTGGACCTAATGATAGAGAAAGCTAGAGAAGCGTGCCTTTCTTCAATTGGAAGAATGAGGACAATAAACATAGAGGAAAGAAATTTTACCTATTTAAGATAATAGGAACCAAATTCAAAATGTATTTTAATCATATTACAGTGTCATTGTGGCAAAACATACATAACGTTATTCACAACACTTAAGGATTAATGGATTAACAATTAAGAATTTCTCACTGTGCTGTATAAAACGTCCAGACCGCAGTACTCAAAACTGATCTAAAAAACGTATAATGTGGATGAGACATATAGGTTGGCAAGTATTTGATTTTGAACAACTTCTAGAAGTTTAAATATTCGATAGTTGTATTTCCCCTACTCTGTTATGGGGCTCCACAAAGACGCAGTAGCTAAATCAATGAAACCATCAAAGACTGTTATATTTGCTGGTCGGTCATTCAGGGGAAAAGCTATTGCACTTCTCAGATTCGGAAATCTCCCTTTGTCGCATACATTCATTGGTTGTGACTATCGATGATGAATATTTAGTAACTATTTGCAAACTTTCATCAAAGCTTCCTCCCAACGGCGACCTCTTCAATTATCACATGGATTTTGACAACAAACGCTTTGAAGTTTGGGAAAAAATCATCCCCTCGTTCAAGTACGATTCGGAGATTCCTTTCTTTGAGATGTTGGTTCCGACGATTGACACTGTTCGATATGGATATGTCATGGAGAAGCTGCTTGCAGTCAAAAGATCCGTCTTGTTCACAGGTAAGTTTATGAAGACTTAATCTCCAGTTAATCTTAGTTTAATCCTCGGCTTAAAAAAGAAATAAAATATGATGCATGTTCACTGGTAAGTTAATGAATATTTAATCTTTGGTTAATCTTAGTTTAATCCTTGGCTCAAAGTAAATTGTCATATTAATGTTTCTCAATCTCAAGTAAGTTCTTTCTCGTCTCGTAGAATTTTTATTTCTCCTCATTTTAAATTTCTCCTCATTTTAAATTTTGAAAACAGCGTTCAGTATAGAAAAATATGGCATGTCACTAAGATCAACTGAATGGTTTATGACATTGCAAGATGCAATGCAGTGACAACCGTGTAGTGTTTGGGTTGAGTCTAGTTCTATAGTTACTCATGTTAAAGTTGATCCTCTGTAGATGCTATAGAACAGGGTGGTCCAACTACGGACCCACGAGCCACTTGTGGCCCGCCTAATGATTTCTAATGGCCTGTTACCGCTCAAATTGATCTATTGAAATTTTTTTCTAGAAAAAAAGAGCGACTTCGATTTTAAAAAAATAATACTGCAGTGTAAAAACAAGAGCCAATGTAACTGATTTAAACATCTCAAAGCTAAAAACTTCTTAAAATCTAAAACCAGAAATCAAATGGGAAATGAAGCACTAGACTAGATGCTTGAATAAACAAGAATATGACCAGCATTATGTAGGAATAAATTCAAAACCTTCAAACTAATGATTGACACTACTGGTTGAAAAAGTGACACCAATTATAAAAAAATATGTATAAAAGTAATATTCATTTAGTTTTCCTTTGTGTTCAGTGCTAATTTTGCCCGCAATGTCAAAGAAGTTGGACCACCCTGCTATAGAAAATGCTACAGTGGATCTAAAAATGTATTATTAATCACTAGGTGGCACTGGAGTGGGAAAATCTGTGGTGGCGAGAGGACTCCTCGATTCAATCGCAGACGATCAAGGATACGTTCCTGTTTACATGAATTTCTCAGCTCAGACATCATCAGCTCGTACTCAGGAGATCATTGAAGGAAAATTGGAAAAGAAGAGAAAGAATATTATTGGTAACTATTCTGTGCTCCCACTAGGAAAAACCCTTCCCTTGAGGATGAGGCCACAAAAGGAGAAGAAAATTTTCGGGAAATCTTCTTTCTTGCTAGTCAAGATTTCTTTTACACACACAATCATGAACATTGCACGAAGCTATTGAGAGATTTCTCTTAGCTTAGGTAGGTATCCATCAGCAAGGTACATTTTCACACTGCTCAGACAAATTTCTAACACACTACATATCCTAAATGACCCAAGATCTTGAGGGGTTTAACACCCCTTTAACACTTTTGGTGCCGTATGTTTTTTAAGAGCAGTGCCTATGGGGCCGACATTTTTACTGTTTTTCCCGCATTTGCAACTGCCTGATAAGAAACCTTTGGACAAACATACACAAATAAAATTTTGCACACTATTTATTTACACTTCTAGCATTTGAATTGTAGTTTACAATAAGTCCTTAGTGATGCAGATTGGAACATGGCATTATTTGCAATAATATCTCGTATCCTTTCACTCTCTTTGCCTTTTTCTTTTCCAAACGAGAGAACTTAACTTGCACATGTCATGGTCATGCGTTAATCACCAAACTTACAGAAACGCAATAATAATAGTTGATAAGTGGCTATGTACCAATCGACTGGAATTTGTGTTTTTGTATACGTCATAAAGCACCGAACCGTGTACTGCAAAAATCGTATATATCCGTCCTGAATCACCGAAAGTGTTAAACAACAACAACCTTTCTCCGAGTTTGTGAGAGGAATAGATAGAATTCTATCGCAAATCAAATTCGACGCATTCAATTTTAACCATCCCTGCAATTATAAGCAAATTGCCAACATATTTCCAGGTGCCCCGCCAAACAAGAGGGTCATCATATTCGTGGACGACTTGAACATGCCAAAACTGGACCGGTACGGGAGCCAGCCTCCAATTGAGCTGCTCAGACAGTATCAGGACTATGGTGGGCTTTATGACAGGGAGAAAATGTTCTGGAAGGTAAGGTTTTATTTTTTTTCTATTTTTTTTGATCGATTGATGTATCATATTTACTATCAGATTCACCAGAAAGCCATAACGGGCTTATACATGGACGCATGATGCGACCATGCCGGCTTGCGAGCATGCTGAACTTTGATAGCGGAGAGAAGCCGTGACCAAGGTCACGTGAAACCACTCTGTGCCAGCTAGGAGTTCAGCGTCCCCAGTCACTTACTCACGTCAAGGCTCAAGGGTGAACACGGCATAAAGTGAAGTGAGGTGATCAACAAGCGTGCAACATCGCGTAGGTGCTGAATAAATCTGTGCAGGTGAAACAGAGATTCGAACCCAGAATCTCTAGGTGAGCATAGATGACCAACCAAATATATATTTTTAAATTCTTTTAGATTATCAAAGATGTTACCATAGCAGCAGCATGTGCACCACCTGGTGGTGGGCGTAACCCCGTGACACCAAGATTTGTTCGTCATTTCTCGATGCTGTGTCTTCCATCACCTTCAGATTTCAGCTTGAAGATGATATTCTCGGTGAGCTAAGTCAGATAACCAACATCTTTTCCTGTTTTATATTTATTTTACTCTTATATTTAATTTATCCTATGATTATAGTGGAATTATCTTCTGATTATCTTTGAATTATCTTCTTAATATCTTCTGATTATCTTCTAACTATCTTCGAATTATCTTCTGATCATCTTCGAATTATCTTCTGATCATCTTCGAATTATCTCCGAATTATCTTCTGAATACCTGAATATCTTCTATCTTTGAATTATCTTCTGACTATCTTCGAATTATCTTCTGTTGATCTTGGAATTATCTTCTGATGATCTTGGAATTATCTTCTGATTATCTACCAATTCCCCTCTGATTATCTGATTATCTTCTAATTTTCGCACAAGAAATGAAATTAAAGTGTTGTCCATATTTTCTCACTTCATACGAATCCACTCAGTAAAAATTGACAAAAAAATTTTTGAAAAGATCTTTATGAAGAGATGAATTAGATGATGAGAGGTAAAATTTTGAAAAGCATTTCCAGAAGATGACCATATTTCTAATGATGGCCAGTTTGTTAACTTAAACCTTGGGGGTCAAGACCTCAGCTTAAATAAGTGTTAAAAATTGTTGTTAGTTCATTGCAGAAATTGTGAAGTCATCATAAGTAAAAAAATAGTTCCGAACTTTGAGTCATTTTTCCCAACACTATTTTGTTGACCGCTCTAGTTTCATAGTTTGATATGACCATATTGTAAGGCAGAGGAGTGGGCAAAATTTATTTTCTACGCGGGCTAAATGGAGCATCTGTGAATCTATCGTTGGCTGCATTCAACAAAAACTATATTTACTAAATGTTATTTCCATACAAAAAAGAAAATATTATTCATGCAAATATGTTTGCGTTTACAACATGGCTGCGAAATCTTGTCGGAGTCTCGTTACACACGTTTTTCTCTGCATGTCTGGACGACACAAATTGGCTCCGCCTTGCGAGGAAGTTCGCATGCCGCACAAGAAGACCTCGGCCGCAGAATTATAGGGACTTAGGACATTGGGCACCTATATCCTTCCATTCCTGATTATATCAAAGTAAATCTCATAAAGTGCCAACAGCAGGGGTGGGCAAACTTTTTTGTCTCTGCGGGCCGCATGTAACATCTGTGAATCTATCTCGGGCCGCATTCAACAAAAACTAACGTCATTTCCACACAAAAACGCAATTATTTGTTCAACAACGAAAGACACCAAGAATATAAGTCGTACGTGACTTATAATTGAAAAAATACGGTATTCAAACTTATCGTCTTGCGAGGAAGTTCGCAGGCCGCACAAAAAAACTTCATTCACCGTAGTTTGCCCATCCCTGGCATATTATGTAGCAAATGTGTGCAGCAGTAAACGGGTAAAAGTCTCTTTGTTTCATTTAAATTCTTGTTTTTCCTCACAGGCTGTTCTAACAGGATTCTTGCATGACTTCCCACAACCGGTGAAGCAGAGCGCGACAAGTATCGTGGACGCAGCGATCGAAATCTACGGTAGAATGTCCACAGATCTTCTTCCAACTCCGGCTAAATCTCACTACGTCTTCAATCTTCGAGATCTTTCCAAATGCATCCAGGGTATCCTACGTGCAGATCCAGGAGTCATCAGGGAACAGGTTGGTTGGTATTGTATTTACTTTAAATAATATTTTCGATATCGTCAAAGCTTCTAATTGAGCTTCACAACATATCATGATATAACCTCACACCTTCATCTTATGCGCTTCACCCCTATTTTATAAAGTTTTTGTCTCATTCAAGCTTTATACGGCAGTATCGCCGTTTTTCATGTTTTTTAGACGTGAAATATTTCAATATAAATTCAAAAGAATTACGGCTAATTTATGCTTTAAGTTTACAAGGCTATCGGTACAAATTCAAATCCTATATTTTTCCTCAAAAACTCTCTCATTTCAAATGCTTCATTTAGTGCATACTGTTACCTAGAAGTCATTTTTACCAATGATTGCATATGTAATAAGGATCCTATTTTTCTATACAATTTTATGGTCTTTTTACTCGTCCAAAATACAGTTTTTGAGCTGGTTCTAACCATAGCCTTTATATGTCTTTTCCTTAGTTTAGGCTTTAGGCATACCTTAGATCAGGGTGGTCCAACTACTTTGGCATTGCGGGCCACTTCAGCACTAAACATACAAGTCACGTGTAATAAATGAAAACTAAATTTTATATCTTACTTTAATAGATTTTATTCCATGATTTGTGTCACTTTTTCAACTGATTTTTCTTGCAATCATTAGTTGTAGGGGCTTTGAACG
>JAUELA010154104.1:0-13858 GCA_031471845.1 Boltenia villosa | reverse complement strand
ATTAAACAACAACTTTTTAGGCTACCATAATTCAACTTGCTGAGCTTTCAGATTGTCATTTGAATACATTTACATGTGCTTGCAAGTATAGAACAGAATGGCTATGCGGCCCGCGCTCTCTATTATCTCAGTTATCCGGCCCGCTGTGAAAAAAGTTTGGTGACCCCTGCTATAAACCAAGGGTTCTCAACCTTTTTCCTGTTAAGTACCCCCGACTCATGAAACAATCAACCCGAACCCCCAATAAGCCGACACCAAATAAAGTTACCAAATAAAGTACCAAATATTAACAATTAAGTATTTTTTCAATCACTTTATACAGAACATTAGTGTGAAGGCTGTCCCTGTTTATTGCGAATAAGTTTCGCGCTTTTAGACAGGTAATGCTCACTCGCACAGATTAGCTGGCAAAGCCATGGATTTCACATTGTTCCGTCACAACAACGCAGACGCTGAGTTCCAATCAGCACGCATTTTCCTCTGTATATATAGGATATTAAAAATAGCAACACATGAAAACTCAATTGCCATCCAAGTACCCCTGGAAATCTTGCTGTGAACCCCTAGGGGTTCACGAACCCCAGGTTGAGAACCCCCTGCTCTAAACAACCATGACGTCCGGAGAGGGAGGGGGGCGGCAATTGGCCGGATAAGATGCGACGCCTGAACTCAAGGATAGAGTCTGCGCGTTTACATCATAATAGTCGAGTTCAAATCTGCCGTACCTCAAATTGATGTCATTCTTTAGAGCAGGGGTGAGCATTAGCAAACTACGGCAAGTGGGCCGCATGTGGCCCGCGAGGTCTTCTTGTTCGGCCCGCGAAACACATTTGCATGAATAATTTTTGCGTTTTTGTGTGGAAATAACATTTAGTAAATATAGTTTATGTTTAATGTGGCCCGCGAGAGATTCACAGATGCCCCATGTGGCCCGCGGAGAAAAAAAGTTTGCCCACCCCTGCTATAGAGTTTGTTTGCTTGTCTTGAAACAAGGCTGTATTTTTTGCAGATCTTCATCAAATTTGACACGGGAGTCCAGATGTATCGTATAACAATGCATAGACATTGATACATGGGGCATTTATATTGTAAATATGCTTTGTTTTACTTTAGGTAAGAAAGGGTGGCAAATTACGACCAGAAACGTAGAATCCCAGGATTGTAAAACAGAAGAATACGATTGTGTGATGGTTTGTACTGGTTATCTTGCGAGGCCTCTGATGCCAAACTATGAAGGACTCAATGAAAATACTTTTAAGGGAAGAATTATGCATTCCTGTGAATATGAATCGTCTGAAGAATTCGAAGGTAAATTCTTATAGTTTAAATTATTTAACCAAATGTCCCGCTTTTGATCATATTGTCAACAGCTACGATCATGAGATAATTTTCCAACTCCGAACCAGTTGAAACAATTCCAATACAAAGTACAAATAGAATAGGTTTACTATTGAGATATTTCAGCAAAATGAATATAATCGTTCAAAAAAATGCAAAATGAAATTATAGCTGGGCGGTACTTGATGACAATATGGCCAAAAAATTATTACTTTTCAAAAACAAACTCATGCGAACTACATTTTTTCGGGCATTTTCTGACTCGACTCTGCCTAAATCTGCCAGACTAATTCCAGAATACGACTATACATCTCCGTCTTTGATGGACAAGAACCCATAAGAGTGAATCCAATCCGGCTTGTTGAGGGTGATATTCTATGACTTCTTAGCTTAGTGCGCCTTCAGAGAAATGTGAGACATTTGAAATGGGGGTAAAATGGTGTAAAATTATAACGCAATTTAAAGGCATTTTTTAATTGCAATAATAATTTTGCTATCTAACTTCACCTTATGTTCAAAGCTCTTTGATTTGAATCGAAGGGAAGAAAATTATCCAATATCGAGAATCTTTTTATCATTATGTATGGTTCTTGATAATTACTTCATAATATTGAAATGAATCGTTTGTATTTTTAGGTAAGAACGTTTTAATCATTGGTTTTGGAAACTCCGGAGCAGATATTTCAGTTGATATAAGTCGAAAAGCTTCGAAAACTTTTTTGAGTTCACGGAACGGAGCTTGGGTTCTTCCACACGTTTACAAGGTAAACAAGTGTAGAGTCTTTAAAAAATCAAATTATATCCGATATATTTTGGTTGATTTGTAACAGTTGTTAGGATGGTTCTAGGACAGGGTTGAGCAAATTACGGTCCGTGGGCCGCATGTGGCACGAGAGGTCTCTTGTGCGGCATGCGAAATTCATCGCAAGGCGATGTCAATTTGTGTGGTCCAGACATTTTTGCACAGTAAAACGCGTTTAACGAGACTGCAATGAGATTTCGCAGTTATGTTGCAAACTCGAACACATTCGCATGAATAATAATTGCGTTTTTGTGTGGAAATGACGTTTTGTAAATATAGTTTTTGTTCAATGTGGCCCGCGAGAGATTCACAGATGCTCCATGCGGCGCGCGGATAGAAAAAGTTTGCCCACCCCTGTTCTAGGACAACTGCCCCCCGTACAGTTGCCTTCCGTATAATCGACCCTCTTTCAACACCATTAAAAGAATATTAGGATAAAATGAAACTATTGTAGATATTGTATGTTTAGTAATATATCAAGTACTGATTTCATGATATATATTCAATGCTTCACGGTCCATTGAATACACCATAATAGGTCTCTTGTGTGAAAGTACAATGGATATCTGTATATTGGTCTAAGCGTTTATGCTGCAATTTAAATATACAGTATATACATCATACAATATTGAGAGTGTCTGGAGTCTGTGATATTCTTGATTCTAAACCCTCCAAATATTACAAATGACCTAAAAAGTCATAGAAGTAAATCCTTGAGATAGTAAAAACCGTTGAGATAGTAAGTGAGAAGTTATAAAATAGCGTGGACTGCTGCAAACCTTTCACTAAAACCTTCACGAGGGATGTTACTTCTAGATTTTTGCATCAAAATATGTCTTTGAAATCTAATCTGAATTCTACCCCACAGAATGGTCTGCCACCCGAAATGATTCTCACATCTCGCTTCAAAACACGTTTGCGGCAAATTGTTCCTACGTGGGTTGCGAATTGGATGGCAAGAAAGCTGATAAACGCAGGATTTGATCACAAAGCTTTGGGAATTGAATCAAGGTGATTAATTCTTGTTGTTATTTTTACGTGGTGTCAAAGCCATCGACATCTAAGGTCATTTAGGCCAGTGCTTCTCAACCTTTTCAACTCGCGGCCCACTTTTACTGACATTTTTTGGAGGCCATCTATAAGATACTGTGGCAAAATGACGATGGAAAAAATAAAAATATATTTGTGAGAAATGAACAAAATATTAACAACACATTCAATTTACTGATAAAATGCTACTCAATAATATTCAACAAAAAAGTATTCGCTTTTTGTACTGTAACGTTTTGGCCTACTTCGCGCCCCACCTGAAATAGCTTCGCGGCCCACCGGTTGAGAAGCGCTGATTTGGGCTACGTAGTGTGTGAATGCTTGTCAAACCATTGAGCGCTTAGCGAAAAGAAATGAATCTCTTGATAGCACCGTGCATGTTCGTGTATGTGTAGATGATTCTTGACTCGCAAGAAGATTTCCAGAAAATTTGGAGAAGCCGGTGTAGTGCAAGAGCTTCTCCTCCTCCTCATCATATGAGAATCCAGATTAACAAATGACATCAAGAAATCTAAGATATTGTGGGATTAGCCTAGTTGTCATTTGTGGGATTAGACTTCGACTTGGTTGAAAATATACTTTGATCGATTTTAGGTGGACTGCCTCGTCTAGCTCTGCTCCCTTCGTTCTATCAAATCTAACTAATATATTTCATAATTCAGGAGACCTCTTTGCTCACAGTGTACGTCGTATACATGTATGTATTACCGTTCATGATACACTTAATAACAAGAACGAAATCTTAATTATAATGATCCCATTTTCTTTGAAACCAAATCCTATTTATAGTACTACAAAAGGTGAGATATGGACATTTGTAAGGGTTCCATAAGCACACGCAGATGTTACTACATAATAATTGAATTATATAAAGGTGATATGGACAGCTTGCATATAGTATTACTTTATTTGATATTATTCATTAAAATTATACTTAAATCCTAATTTTTTTTTATATATGTTTACCATACGATATCATTTCTTTACCCGTATCACATCATACTCAGAATGTACCTTGCTCCGAAGTTATTCATTTCCTAAATCAACCAGGTATGAACCAATGAACCCTAATTGCTCCTACTTCCTCAATGACGAGCTACCTTCAAGAATCGTATGTGGTGCAGTGCAGATGAGACCGGAAGTGACGAAATTTACGTCAAACGCAGTTCATTTCTCCAACGGGATGAGAGAAAAAGTGGACGTTGTTGTATGTGCTATTGGATATACGGCCTCCTACCCGTTTATCAGCGATTCAATATTACCAGGTGAACTGTCGATGCCTAATACGGTTCCCGGACAACTGCCACCCGGACAATTGCACCCGGACAATTGAACCCGGACAACTGCCTCCCGGAAATTGCACCCGGACAACTGCCACCCGGACAATTGCACCCGGACAACTGCCCCCCGGACAATTGCACCCGGACAACTGCCCCCCGGACCATTGCCCCCACATTTTCATATACATAGAAGTAGTGGTAAAAGTGACTTATCGGTAATAATTCATAATTACCTTTTAATTTGATATATTTTAGATATGGCGGAATATATCAAATTAACCTACAAATTAAATTATTGGTCATTACCAGCATTGTCTTAGATGGGGCAGTTTTCAGGAGCATTTGTCCGGGGGCAATTGTCCTAGGGGCAATTATTCGGGGGCAATTGTCAGGGGGGGGGGGCAATTATCCTAGAACCGCCTTATACTTAGAAGATAGCCAGACTTGACTTAGATTTAATGTGGTCAAGCTGACTATCTGCCGCCCAAGTCCAGGAGAATTTGCATGTTTTACTGATTTTACCGACAACTCGTATTCTTTTCCCTCGTTTATTTGAATATAAACCAGATATCTCTCCATCAAACTTGAACCATCAAATAATAATGAACATATAATTGAAAAAATACAAATTTTATACATTAAACATTTCTATATTCACATAGATGGCTAATTGTAAGTTAATGATAGTGTAGGTCAGTGGTCCCCAACCTTTTTTTGAAGCGACCCCAAATTACAAAAAAGTCTAATTCTGTGACTACTCGCGACCCCATATCTATAGTCTGCGTGTATTTCACACCCATATAAGTTTACAGCAAAATATAATTTTAACAAAGAAACCACACAAGAACAAATTGGAAGCAAAAATAAACTTTTTCCGCAATTTATTTCAATTTTTAACAATAAAAGCAAGTTTTAACTCTCTCATTTTGGCCTAACAGGCGACCCCATTAAATTGTTACAGCGACCCCACTTTGGGTCGCGACCCCAGGTTGGTGACCACTGGTGTAGGTAATACTTTATAGCCCTAAAACTGGATATCTCAATTTTATACTCAGATGAACTGGCAGATATGAAACTGTTTGAGTGGATGATTCCTTTCAATATTTCTGATCCTTCATCGTTTGCTGTGATTGGCTTGACGCCATCTGCGGGAGGAGCCTTGATACCCAAAGTCGAATGTCAGGTATTATATGTTATATCTCGTATATATATGAGGAAATTATCCATTATTATGAAAGAAAGAAATACAATGGTAAAAATCCACTGTTGTGGCTCGTTGCTATAGGGCCTAGGCGCTGCTTCCGACTCTCTTAATAACTCTTATTAATCACGGATCAGCGCTTCTCTTACTGCAGAGTTAGGGGAGAGGGTTAGGTTTAGTGTTAGGGAATAATAGTTTTTTTAATTGCTCGTACTTGCCGTTTTTTTTGGCAATCCTTATCACATAGTTGGCAACCTATAAGGCCCACTACTAGAGAAGATCACCATTCCTGTCTGTAAATCGAGTAATTTTTTATTTTAATATTTAACCAAACATTTTCTTCTTTTAATTATTTAAGTCAAGGTATTTTTGCCAAGTTATGGCCGGAGTGTCAAACCTGCCTTCAGTGGAGTCTATGCGAGCTGCCCATGAGAAGGACAGAATAAATTACACATCCCATGGACGACCCTTCATCTTCAAAGTAGGAATTTGACATCTCTATACTGCGGAGATTCTGAGTCCCGTTTCCCCCTTCCTTGATCTCCATTCTCCGCACAAAAAAAATCTTTAAGCCAACTAGAAATTGTATTGTCTAAAATTTTCTTAAACGAAATATGTATAGATTACTAGAGCAGCATTTCCATGTGTGAAGGAATACAACTATCAAGGTCATTTAGTTTTAAGGCTATGTTTTGCGTAAAACTATGTCAGACCAATTGGTCCTGGAAAATTAATGAAATGTATCTCTTGAAATCATTGTACATGTTTGTGTATATGTGTGTAATGAAAATCCCGCCCATGAAGGAAGATTTCTAAAAATAGGAGAAGTCTAGCAATAACGACAATATCCCGTATAAATTCCATTAACAGAGATACTTCCCGACATATACCTCATAAGAATAGCGACATATTACGCACGACCTATACCTCCATTTTTGTTGCAATTTAAATCACTTGAAATATGATAGAGAGATTTATCAAAATTGGAGCAGTCCAGCAATATTTACTTACCCGTATAAATTTCATTGACGTTTAACGCATTAGAATAACGATATATGACGCCCTTTTGTTGCAATTTGAATCACTTGAAATATGATATTCTAATAACGTTCTATTCTTTTATAGACGCAGATTGGCTTCGCATACCAAGATAGAATGGCGAAGATGGCCGGTTTCTATCCTTCGTTTTGGTCCCTGCTTTTCAGAGATCCACGACTTGCATTCGCTGTACATTTTGGTCCTTTCATGCCATATCATTACAGATTGTTTGGACGGTTTCCATGGAAACAAGCAAGATCTAGAACACTTGATGCAATTGCAAATACTCTGTATAGCATATCTAGAAATCGACCTCATTATGAATAAAGATTATATACTATTAAAAAAACATCTGATATAAACGCTACAACATGAAGACAAGATGAACGATTTCAATTCTAAACTTTTCTGTACTTTCGATGTTATACCTCGCATTCTTAGAACAATAATACTCTATGCAATGGAATACATTGTGTGTAATAAATACCTAGATTTATTATCTCAACTTTTTTATCACCCGAATTCGTAGATTTTTTCCTAGAAACTTGGCATTTTTTTGTAAATTACTTTCGTAGCCACAAGTCTATTCAAATCAAAATGCACGCTATTCTTAGCGTATTGAAACATTTTTGAATTTCCAATAAAAATATGAACGAAAATAGTGGAGTACACAAGTCTTCGAGCGCCGAGACTCGAGTCGAGTCTTTCACGAGTTAAGACTCGAGTCGAGTCACACCAAAAATGCGACTCGAGTCCTTACAACTCTACATACTGCTTGTGAATGTACCACTGAACTCTTGTGGTGTGCTAACGGATAAGATATCAGAAGATACATGAAATTGAAATTGATCAAGAAACCGTCAATTTCCGTGTATAATACTATTATTTTCCTAAAGCACCGAAAATGTTAATAAAATGATTTCGTCCATTATATATTTCGACAGTATTGATGTTGTAATCATAAACAACTAATTTTAAACGAAAAATATTTTTCCCTTATACTATGGGTGTGGAATAAACATTGAAATAGTCATTTTCTTAATATTTTGGTGACAAATCAAGGGTGCGTATTTAACAAGGGGGCGTTATTTTACACATTGATTTTTAACTGAATATAAACTTTTATCGGTTTCGGCAACATATACAAACAATTGATGTTTGTATTTACCAACATGGACTTAATTTTGATTCGTCTTCAGATCCCGACGGTGGTTGGGGGTCTGTTCCCATATAAACTTTTTCGATGTTTCTAGAAATATTGAAACTTTGGACTTTAGTATGTGCTGATTCTGCATATAAAAAAAAGGATACTCTCAATCTAGTAAATATTCAATTTTTTTTACAATTTTGTATTCCAAAATATACACTATTTTAGAAATAGTACAATGTTCTCATTTTTTTTGGGAGGGGGGGTTCTTGTATGGTCCATATGACCATCGATGGAATCGAGTCGTAAACACTACCGTCTCACACACACATGCACATACAATCACTTCAACAATTAAAAAAATAATTGAAAATTTTTTGTAAGATGAGCTGGAAATATTGTTCATTTATTTATAGATTTGCTTATCAGCAAGTTCAGATTCATGACTTATTATCTGTCAAGTCAATTCTGGAAATTTGGATACACGTAGAATCAATTTTCAGTGCACTGCCAATGCTTATTTATTTTGGAGTGAGCTCTACACCAGAATTGAGAATATTATAATTCTTAGCTCGAATGAGACCAAGTATCTCTTAGCTCGAACATCAATAGACGCCATATGGAGGCAAAGTGATGACGTCATGCCTAGTGACTGGTTCTTAGAGTCCATTTTTTACAATGGGCCAGCATAGTAAGTTTTCACAAAAATAGTCATATCTATTGACATTGGTTATAATATGGGTATTCTAACCTTACATAAAACAATTAAAACATGTAGCCTATATATGCCGGCACTACACTTCTTATTATTCCATAAAATCTCCATTACTACCTAAAAATAACTCGCTGAGTAAAAAACAAACTAACGAAGATTAAACAATCATTATTCTAACATGGTCAAGTTTTCCCTAACGCAAGCTCCATCGTCAACACTCGATTTGGCTTTACGAACCAACAGGTGCTTCAAATTTTACAATGTCATGCTGTACACGGTATATAAAATCATTCAAAATCGCTCGAGTTTGGACAATTTTCCATGCAGGTATCCAATACTATTTTTTTCAAAAGTTCATGTGCTGGTCCATTGTAAAAAATCAGCTCTAAGAACCAGTCACTAAGCGTGACGTCATCACTTTGCCTCCGTATTGTAAAGGCTAAATAGTAGATCGCATTTGGAGGAATGTAATATATCACTAATACCAATTTCTAATATTAAAATATGGACATTTTTATTTACTGGTAAACTAAATCAGCGTTGCTTTCTAACCTTCATAAAAAGCATCTGCAGAGGCGGCCTTTGGATATTGAAGATGTTGCTAAAAAAAAATAATTTACCTGTGAAACCGATTGATTATTCATTACATTTATATCAGATGGAATCATCAAATAGTGAAACCCCAATTCTAAATTTCAAAACTATTGTAGTTTTGAGTTACTCTGATTTCAAAATAAGTGTTCATTTACTTGGTTATTCAGTGCTTCAGATGTAGACTTATCTTGTTAAGAACTTGGTAGATTAGTTCGCGATATCCTTATTTCTGTCAATTGATTTTGTAGGATTTCAACTCTGTGAAACATAAATGAACTTAATAAAGTGGATGAGCCTAATTTAGTCAAACATTTAGAGCAGAAAATAATATAACACATGGTCTTGTTTGTATACACTGAAAGAGTTTTATTTCATAAGCTTTCGCTAGATCATAACATCTAGCTTCTTCAGACGAAGCGATATCAAACAACTGTAAAAGAAAACAAATCAATGATATCGGAATGTTTTAGCCTATAACTCAATATATAATATAATATATTATATAATATACTTCCTATTCACTTGTTATATTATATAATATATTATATTATATATTGAGTTATAGGCTAAAACATTCCGATATCATTGATTTGTTTTCTTTTACAGTTGCTTGATATCGCTTAGCTGTATACAAGCAAGACTATGTGTTATATTATTTTCTAAATTATAATTAGTGTTTGAGCATCCTTGTCGCTCACGCTGCATACTGATCCACAACTAGAAGGAAACATAGAGGGAGGATAAATAGTTTGCTGCATGACATTACACAATTCTTGGCATATCTAGAGCAGACCTTTCCAAACTGTGGAAACGGAGAGAAAGGAAATGAAGAATAGCAATTTCAATATATTGTCAAGCTATTCTAGCTTGACAGTCTAACAAGCTATTCTACGTCTTATGAGCGTTCTCGACTTGTTCCCTTTTAAACTGCGCCCTGTTTGTCCATCCGAACCCTTCCGACCTGGCTGCTTGGTTGCGAAAACGCTGCTCATTACGTAACGTGCGATTAAGTTGCTGAAAAAGAAAACACAAACTTAGATTATATCGTTATATAAATGCTTGAATTAATAGCCGAACTATATTCCATTTATAGAATTATATTTAACCTATTCTGCTTTTACGTATTGCGGTTTGTAGCATGCGCGATTCAACTATTTCCCTCGGCATTGAAGCTTGCTAGATTGGGACACTTATAGTGACTCCATAGACCTCTACTATACGATACTAGATTCATAATCCGTGGTCTGCTAGTTAGACATTAATAAAAAAGTTCAGGAGGTAATTCTTAAGAAAAATATGTGAAATAGAGATATAGTTAAATGTTACTTTTAATATTATTATTATCTAATTTATTGATTCGGTATTTTTTTTTGCTTACCCTCAAAAAACTTGTAATATTCTCGGACATACGCAAAGTAACACACTGATGTAAATAGTATGTCGTGCACCTTCGAATCTACTCCAATAACAGATGCAATACAGAGATACAACAGAGTTTTACGAGATAATAACGTTTAAACTCTCTAAAGTCTAAATCAATGAAGTTTATCTATTGAATTCAGTCTTTCGACTCGTCGACGTAAAAAAGCGTCATGGCGTTTATTCATATTTCGTAACAAAATAGATATGCTCATCAGACCTCAAACAACTGTCTCCACTATAAACTCATTTTTACGATTAATTAAAGTGTAACTATATATTGAACATTTGTTTTAGTTCCGAAGATCAGCGGAGCTCAATGTAAAACTAATATTTGCGATCCAACCTTATCCAAGTATTTTAAAAATAAACAATCTTCGTTACTCATTTTCCTATATTGTTGAATGAATAAAATGTACCTAATTAAATATAGTTCTATACTCACCAAGTTACACAATTTCGACCCAAGGTTTAAGGAAAAATATAATATGAATGAATGCTTGGAGAAAGCATCTGATCAAATCCCCTGATGAATATTACAGAGCGACATTACGATAAATTAAGGGGGGAAAAGTCTGAAATCAAATCATCCTGGACGTTCAAGCAAAACATCTCTAATGAAATCTTCGCACTTGACAGTCTATCGTAATTGTGCGCAATTCTAGTTATTATTATTATTATTATTATTATTATTATTATTATTATTATGTTATTTATTGATTCGCTAGTCAAATTTCGATTTTTCGAGAATCCGCTACTTTTCGAGAATTTTGTGCTACTTTCTGTGAGACCAATCTGTCTCCATTTTTTCCTAATTCTCGCTATTAGATAAACCAGGGTGGTCCAACTTCTTTGACATTGCGGAGCACTCTCAGAGTCTCCATATTTATTTCTATGTTGGTAGTGGCAGGTCGAAGACAAGCGTCTAGTACAGTGTTTCATTTTCCATTTCATTTCTGGTTTTAGAGTTCAATATGTTCTAACTTTAAGATGTTCAAATCAATCGAATTGGCAATTGTTTTTATTCTGCAGTCGCTCATTTTTTTCAGAAAAAATTCAATAGATCAATATATTATTATGAACGCTCACCGTTGGGCCGTTGAAAATCACTCGGCGGGCCAAAAGTGGCCAGCGGGCCTGTAGTTGAACCACCATGAGATAACCATAGATAATATAACTAACTTAAGTTAAATTGATTCGTATCCATGCTCTATTCGTGTTGTAGATCCGCATAAAAACAAAATGGCCTACTTAATAAGAGCGTGCTCTAGGAACTAGGAAAAAAGTACATTTCAAGCCCATCGCTACTATGAAGGCTGAGAGATCGACCTTGGCAGAGCAGTTTATTCTGATATCCATCGACAAGGCTTACAATCGCATTTACATATGAGTGAATTATATATATAACACCTTTATATTTTCAGTTATATTGTCCTGTCGAAGACTTTCTGAAATTCGAAACGTTGGCTACTCTTGCGTATTACACTAGTTCAGATTTCATATTTTATTAACCAAAGAGTACTTACTCAAGCGATTTTCAACCCTAGGGGGCAGAGGTTCCCAGCCTGGGGTCAATTTCGCCCACAATCTACCTCTGAAGTTGTCAGAGGTAGACGAGACGAAGAAGATTGGTAAGCCCTGTTCTGAAGTAATACTTTTGAGGAAATCATCAGCAGTGCCCATTTAGCTCAGGCTGTGGAGTCGGAGTCGGAGCAAATTTGACATGACAGGAGTAGGAGTCGGGAAAAAGTGTACCGACTCCGACTCCTAATATGTTTGAACTGGTTCCAAATATTTTTTAAAATTCAGACTGAGATTAATTAACCTTATTGTTTTCAAGTTTTGTATTTTGTTTAAACTCTTGAGGTAGTTGTACAGGCCTGATAAATCATGTCAGCTCTTGACACAGTTGACAGATCAGCATTACTTATTAGTTATTTACTATATTGAATAAAGGAGTCGGAGTCGGATGTTTGTAAATGGAGGAGTCGGAGTCGGAGTCGAAGTTTTATGTACCGACTCCACAGCCCTGCAAGACTCGACAACTCATGAACTACACACCGAGTTACATAATTGTGCAATTAACATTTGATTTATAATATTCCACGAATTGGTCATTTGAGTTTTTACACATTATATACAATTGATGCAAGGATGTGCATGCTGCATTACTTCGCCTACAGAAAAAAATTGCTACGTCAATGGAAGCTAATAACCTTGTACTTCAGAATTTGGCTCATATATTCAGTGTTTACTCGTATGGTATGGTAGTTAACCCACTGTCTCATTCAGGAATTTCTATCAAGAAACAAATAATTGATCATCTATTCCTTTCTCGAGCTAATATAATGGCGGCATCTTCGTATTGGTTTATACATTATTCATTTTTTGTACACACTTCTTGACATTGTTACCCTTGTTTATCAAATCAAATGTCTGTTAATCTATTGTGTGTGATTCCTCCCTGGTTAAATGGGTAATAAATCTTCCTGATTTATTATTGATGCACGAATAGGGGTCGCGAGACGGTACGATTGGAAGTCAGTGGTCCGGCAAAGACAACGACTTTGACTTGTTGAAGTTCTCAATCAAATATATCTTCTTCTGAAGTTAAGCAATGATCAAGAGTTATTAAAATCAATTATAAAGAGAATGGACAGAAATTGTAATGATAAAAGTACTTGGCATACTTATTGAAGTCCATAGTTTCTTTTCTTCTTCCAATTTTACGTTGTCTGCTGTTTCATATTACACCGATGTTTTCATATTTTAAATATTCATGCGTGGTCGCATATATACCACAGTATTAGCATCTTCTAATTTTATGACGTACCCAATGATATTGAACAAAGAATTCGGCAAATGAGTGCGATGCGTTCGACAAACAATTCTAGTTTTAGATGCTGGACAATTTTCATTGAGCGAAGTTTCAATATTTAAAATATATATGTATTTAGTATCCAAAATTTATTAAATTTCCTTTTCAAAAATTGTTACAAGAGACAAAAAGAAACCGTGGCTCTAACTCTAAAGCAATAATTATGAGGAATGCATCGGTGCCCATCCAGCTCAAGAACCGACCAATCATGAACAAAACATCAAGAGACAAGATGGTGCAATTACCATTCGATTTGTAATGTTACACAGATTGGTAATTTGAGTTTTTACACTTGACATAAAATTGATGCAAGGGTATGCATTAAGGTGGAGTGAAAAAACATTTTTTTTGAGTTCAACCTTCTGTCAGGTATTTTTTATTGTCAGGTTATACAAA
>JAUELA010153993.1:0-13864 GCA_031471845.1 Boltenia villosa | reverse complement strand
ATACTGAAAAGGTCGTTATTTATTGCTAGGGTTATCGATAGCAATTGAGATTTTATTCACTGCAATCTTACAACAGCCTTTTTCACGGATTTAGAGGAGTGCATGTTTTCCTTTCTTCTGTGGCTCTGCTCGTCATTTTACACATCGCTGTACTCTCTAGGACCTTCGCCGCGATTAGTGTAATTTTCGATTAAGTGACGCCCAGATATTTAAGTTCTCTCTCTGCTTGGGACGCCGATCTATCTTCTCACATTGAAGTTGTGTGACTGCACCGTCTGAGATTGGTATCCGAACATTATGCCACAATTTGAAAAAAAATAGACCTTAAAGTTAGGGTTAGGGTTAGAGTTGGTAACACACAAATATATTTTTTTATGTTTGGAAAAATATCTCTATGTTATGACGTCACAAACGATGGCGAAATGTCTGTTGGCTATATATCCGGGATTCCCTGTGTTTATACGGGTGTCTCACACCAGAAGACCAAATCTGGATTCCTGAAACCTGCAACTGTTGCAATTACAGGCAAGGTTGTTAAATCCTTGGAGCCTGAGCTTGCACAGTATGTATACGAACGCATTGAATATTACATAAAACAAATGTCAGATTCCTGTATTCCTTGTTATTACATGAAACAAATGTCAGATTCCTGTATTTCTTGTTGTTTGGCTACTTTTCCCGTTGAACTAATCCATCACTGGAAGGGATCTTCCTTTTTACTGTTTCCTATGTTTTTTTTATATTTTTTTATTGAAGGTAAATATTTTCCATCTCTTTTACCAATATTTCTGTTCACTGATGTGTTTTTATCCTCACTATCGAGTTCGATCGATGGCAAACTTTCTCCTCCCTTGTCGAATTCACCAGATGGAGGAATGTATGTTCCCGGATTTTGTCTGTTTTTTTATTTCAAGACTTGACTGATTGGTTTTTCTATTTTTACATTATACACTTCTGTATCCATTCTAGGAATCAATCCCATGACAAATACATTAACAGAGATCATTTTGTCTTTTTCACCATAGTATTATATCCCTTTCTATTTGCCGTATGATACACTGCAATCTTATAACAGCCCTTTTCCCGGATTTCATGATTTGGAGTTCATATTTTCCATTCTTCTGTGGTTCTGCTCGCCATTTTACACACCATCACTATACTCTCCAGGACCTTCACCGCGATCAGTGTAATTGATTGAGTGAGGCTCAGATACTCAAGTTCTCTCTCCGTATCTGTGTTAGTGTTTACGTAGGGTGGAGGCTTAAGCGCTTTAAATGGTTAGAATGTTTCGAAAGGGAGGCTGTGGTTAAATTAACCGAGGCTCCCAAAGCCTGGGTATGTGTGAGTCAAATGTCAAGTCTTTAGCCCGAGTCTTAGTCCAATTATCAGAATTTTTATTTAATTTGTTTGTAATTTCAACATTTTTAGAAACCTTTTTCATTCAACCTTTAGTTAATAAGTGTTGCTTTAATTCACTAAATAATTAAAGAAATGACAGTATAAAGGTTATATTCTCAATTTATTTTTGTAAAATTAATAAATTTTGATTGCAACTATGTTTCTTTGTGTTTTTAAAACTTTCGAAATTCACCAGGCCTTATTGTTTAAGGGTAATAAATTAAGCCTTAGTGTTCTAGGGTTAAAGCAAAGAAGCGCAGGTTAAGGTTCACGCTAAGGTTCACTCACTCGGTTGTACGCATCGTTAATCGTTTGGCATTGCAAATATGTTGATGGGTCATGGAGGCAATTATTTCTTCATCTGAAATATCATTTGGTACTTTGTTTATTACACCTCGTACCCACTGATCATTTGAACATTTGATCATTTGAAACAATTCGGCCTACTGATGGTACGGTCACCCAAATTATCACATTCGAGAAGCTTTTTGACTGGTCATTATTACTACATTCTACATTCTAAGTCACCAGATTTAAGCACTCTGATGTTCTTATATCGCCCGATCAAAGTTACCAAACCACGATTCACAGAAATAGTATAAACGCAATTGACGGTCAGTACTCTTCAAAACTACAACATCATTCACCTCGGAACCTTTTCAACTACTGCATTGCCATTTTTCTATCACTCTCGTCTTACTAACATCAGATTCGCCGTTTTCGGATTTCTGTCTCTACTTGCAACTCTTTTCGACCCCAGTCATTTCAGCCATTTTCCTCAGCTAACTAGCCGGAAAATGACTAAAATCTAACACCTATAATATCAATAAAACTACCAGTATACCAAATCAAATAAATCTACCTATATATATCACCTTATAATACAACTAGAATGATAAATTGAAACGTAGACAAACCAGTAGTCAGAATTATATCAAATAAAACGCAAGAAAGTAATTAAGATGCAGGGCTCTAAATCAACAATTCTGGACGCAAATAAAGAGATAATTATGTAACATTTGAAAGAATAAACATCGCTACATAACCCGCTCCAAATGAGCACACTTATACTAGTTTATTTCACCATAAAAATTACAATCAGACATTTGTGAATGTACGGTTGTATTAGTCCTTCACATGAATATTATTCAATGTTGTGTCCAAGTACGTTTTCAAAGTTCCTTTACCACACATGAAGAGAGAATTTCAATTGATATGCATCAAAAATGCATTCACGTTCACATAACATTTAATTCTCAGCTTTACATTGGGGTTAATTTTTTTTACATTAGCTTTTTTCAAAAGTCACGATTTAACTATTGGCCCTCTTAAATATTTGGTTTTAGTTTTTACTTTTTCCCGGCGTACTTTGCCATTTTTTCGGGAAAGGTTTTAAATATTCTACCGAGAGGTCCTCTTGGACTACATTAACCGGCCGCTAATACTGTATCGTCTGTTGCAAAATTGGGAGTCGTTTTTGTCCATATTTGTCTTTTATTTAAGAGAGGAAGGTATTCACGAAGCCAGCGTTTCCAAAATTGATCAGCAAGACACTGTACTTGTCGCCAACGTTGCTTAAGGACTTGATAGTCCTTAATGAATATCCCTGGTGACATGTGCATATTTGATATTAACAACAGCATATGATTCGGCGTTTGCGGTTCTGCATCCCTTGCGCTGGCGCTGACTGGAGTCAATGGTCGAGAGTTCCTTCTACTTCGGTCACCAAGGCTCGGAGCAACTAAGTCCTTCCCACGTTCCTCCAAAATGACTTCCGATGGGAGGCCCGAAACGCCATAAAATATCTAGTTAGATCTCCTATGGTCTTCCGCGACGACTGATGAAGTTTGTCAGAGTGCATTTATGAATCAGTGTCAAGGGAATGTGCTATCTCTCTATGCACCGCGCGAGTTGTCATGTACGTGAATAAACACCCATATTTCTTGACGCTGATTCTCCCTTGTTTAACATGAAATGGTCCAAAGTAATCGATGCCAACTGCTGTGAATGGATGTTGTTTACATTTCAAACGAGCTTCGGTTGAATCGACCATATTTGTTCACCAAATGTTGCCTTCCTTTAACCACAATCGGAGCAATTTCCAATTGCTCGTCGGACAACTCCTCCTCAATTCACAATCCAATACTTGCCGCGCATAGAGGACCATGTATGTCCAACTCAAACGTGTAATGATTATATTGGATGACCAGGTCTGTAAAGTGATGCTTGTTTGAGAGAAAAACCATGGTGCCTCATCCCTGGCGCCTGAGCGTGTCGTTGACGTATCTGGCTATTTTACAAGGTCTTGCGATTCTATTGCTTTTCAGACTACAGCACGTCTGGCTGATATGTTCCTGAAAATTGCACGAGATGTTGAGATGTTCATTCATAATAGAATCAAACAAGGCGAGATTTTCCACGATTTTAAGAAAATTGACATTTCCATGAGCATGAAGTTTATTACTGCTGCCACGGAACGCCAAATTTTGTGCACCAGCTTGAACTCTTACTAAAGAGATATCACACGCTCTAAATCTTAGAGTCTAAGAGCTGATGCCAGTACTTTTCTTCTTCTTTGCTTTTTGATTAAATTCTATATATAGCTGCATCTTGTTTTAGACTTGTATACAGGCCCTTCCATTTATGGAAGTTGGTGATATGTTCAACACTCTTTTCGTATGAAGACAGAATCGCTGACATGTTATGCCAATCGTTGCATCCATACCGAGTGAGACTTGTTCTTCTTGCCTTCGGCTGTTAACTTCTATGTCCTTCTATGACCTATGTCTGATAGGCCTATACCCTCATCTTTTTCTGAGGTCGAAGTTGATACCTCATCGGTTTCAAGAGAACTCTCTGGATTTTTCAATAGATCCGTTCAATTTGGATAGTTCTATTTCTCTATCTGCTTTTCTTTTTCTGTACTGAGTATTTGAATAACTTGCTGACTTGGGGTTAGCACCATCTCGCAGATTATGATGTGCACGTGTACTATAGTGTACTGAAGGTTCTGTTTCAAACATAGAAAATAATTCAAAATTCGTTTTACATGAAGTATGCGGAACGTACGAAGTAGCAGTACCTGTGTAGGCTTGGGCTCGTTTAATAGATTGTGTACCAGCTTACTTGGTGGCATACTAGGGCCACTTGCTCTGGTCATAATTTTGCAAATGCATCTAACGGTATTTATCATTTTGGAATATGATATTCTATGAACATATTACATTCATAAATGACACAACTCCAGTGAATCATTTGTGATAGAACATGTCCCTCATTTGTTTATGAGTGGTTCTAGCTTATAACTTTAGTGGTAACCGCATAGTGACAATTTGGTTCGATAAATTTTGTCTTTTTGTACATGCGTACTCTATATATTCAGCATAAATACTTTTCAGCACAATGTCCAACAGTCAATTACTCTGGTATTATAAAATACTGTCCAGTCACATAAATATTTTTCGGACATTAAATAATATACCAATTATTTTACTGACAGATTCACTATTTTGCCGACGTAACATGAAAGATCACCGGAAAAAAAATCGCCGGATCTGCTGGTCTGACCCAACTGATGAAATCAGCGCAAATATGCTGCATATTTACCATTTTCGCAGATCAGCGCATATATGGCTGATTCATCTGATGCACTGTAAGCCGCAGATCAGCTTGGCAACTGTGCTGATTTTGTTTATTTCAATCTGCTCTACAGATCTGCGGCTAAGCAGTCCAGCGCAATGGGAACACGACATAATACTCTCAACATGATCTGGTTAGATGCACAACATGTCCCAAACAAGATTTTCTCAGCGACTTAACTTTCTCCAACCGGTTTTCACCTTTATTTGTTGGTTCTTTAATCTCGTCGTTTACTGGAGTTGCTTCAGCCATCTTTTGTCTTCACGAGAGCGAAGATGAAGGAAAATCCTTTCGTTGTATTGGTCTCAAGTTTTAAGTGAAATTTGCAATGCTAATTGGTACAAACTAAATTGTATTGGTGTCATCTGCTGATCTGTGGTACCGCAGCCATGACGCATGACTCAGGTGTTGTTGTTAATATCAAATGTGCTCCGATGCTCTTCTCCACATCAAAAGTGCCCCTTTAGTCAGAATTGAAAAATATAATTTAATGCAATAAACGTTACCAGCACTTGTTTTTCAGCCACTATATCCAATTCAGTGATTGTAAGAAGGTAAAATATAGCGTAAAATGTTTAATTACTCACGATATGGCTGATCAATATAAACCAAAAGCCTTTTCCGAACTAGTGCCCGTATTGTATTAGCTACCTAATCGAATTGTGGGAAATGCATGAACAATTTCCGCTCGTTTTTATTATACACTATTGCTGCAGCCTAGATAGCATCGTGCAGGGTCGGTACTCCCGGGGGGCCCAAAATATATGGAAATGAAAAAAAATCAACCAATCTTGGTTATTGCATGGAAATAATCTAATGAATCGTAGCCTACCTCATACCAACCATATCTCATTGGCAATTGTGACGAAATATTGCACTTGAAGCAGGCCGGTATACGGACATTTAGCCAACGGACCTTTCGCCACCATTCAAAAAATTAGATCTTAAAGTTGGGGTTAGTGACATACAGAATTTTTTTTTTTTGAATGTTGGCAAAATGTCCCTCTGATTTAAGGCTAAATGTCCGTTGGCTAAATGTTCGGGATTCGAAGTAGGCCATGTCGATAGAAATGATACTGCCTATACCGAAAAAAATCAATCAATCTCGATAGTCTCGGACATGTTCCAAATGTAAGAGAAAATATGAGCATCTTAGGTCCTATGTGTGACGGTGGCTTCGGCTATACCCAACGATACCCATATTGGATTTTTCCACGCAGAGGTCGATGAGGGAGGTCTGGGACTACCATCAATTGTAGCATCAATTGGACTAGCGAAAACGGTATGATGACAGCGAATGCTGAATTCTGATGACCCCATGGTCCATGCTAAAGGAAGACACACTAACACTCAGAAGATCTTGGCCCGATAGGGTATGTCGAGGGCAGATGGAGTACCTGTAGCGGACAAAAAAGATGCAAAGCGCGTCTGGAGAGAAAACTCCACAGGAGTGTTGATGGTGCGGGGCTCCCCGAAGCCCACTTTGTTAAGAACATCCACCGCTGGGTGACGGATGGTACACGCCTAACTGGAGGTCCTTCATTGAGACGATCAGTACGATCAGGCGCCGGGGATGGAGCACCCTGGTCATTCTCCCAAACAAAAATCACTTTACAGGCCTGTTTATCCAACATAATCATTACATATTAGGTCACCCGGGTCACACGAGTGCGAAGGGTATGGATCCCTTCGCCTCAAATATTGCCAGTGCAGCGACCGCTCGGCGCCTTTGGTTGTTGTCTATGTTTGCACGAGAGATCGAGCTCGAGTTGTTGTGATGAACGACGATCCTTAATGGTAGATCACTCGGCTCACGATGCGGAAGGACGCAACTAAGTGCGAGAAGTAATTTGAATTGTAGAACACATTGAACGTCGACCTAATGAACGCGAATAACTAGTCAAGCTTGAGTTGCGTGACGCCTGCCCTGGCCGGGAGTTAAGGCAAGAGAACCCGCTGAATGTGAATCGAGAAGAGTCCTACGTCGAATCTGCACTCTTCTGAAGCGCGCCGAGCTGTGACGTAGGGAAGTCTCTGGGCGATCTGCGGCGAGCACCGGTGTCTTTCTGATCGAAGTTTCGTCCCATAGCAGGTGTCAGGCCTATAAGGGCGCTTGTCGCGGCGCTTCGAGTCTTCTCGGAATAGGGTTGCTTCGGAATATCATCCGCCAAACGTTTGACAATTTGGTGTTTTTATTCACAGAATTACAATAATCCATTCAAAAGGATTTTTTGGGTTGCAGTATTGTCCGGCGATTTAAAGAACGAAGATTTTTGTTAATAATAATTGATGCGGAACTGAATGTCCTTTTTCATTATGATATAAGCAACCTTTTTCAATCTAAAAAATTTAAAGAATTCATGATTCCACCATGGTATAACAGACTTTAAATGAGGCCTTGCCCTTGAAATGGAAACTGTCAACATTAATCTTTCAAAATGTATGTTGATCTCATAGATATTGCGATATCTGGTCCAGTCAGTTCTTATAAAGCACCACGACGACATGTCCGTTGACTCTTTATTGATGGATGTGGGAATGATGCAATGATCACTTCCCAACAGTTCATCAGTGACCACAGTATTGCATTTGTGGGCCATATCTGTTGAAACGATGCAAAGATCCAGCAATCACCACCGGTTGACAGCATTTCTTGAAACTGCTACAATAATCCTGGTTGCATGAACAAGATGCAATAACATTGGCTATTGCGTGACCACGAAGGTTGCACGCAGCACTATCCAACAGGGTGTGGTGGGCGTTAAAGTCGCCAAGAATGATGGTTCTTCTGTCAAATATGGAGAGAAAAATTGACTTTTCCGTTGAGGATATTGACCATTCGGTCGAATATAGCAGTTTACTATTTGTAACCCGTTTACAGCAATGGATTAGTATTCTACGCCACCTAGTGCACAGAGCGGTTTTACAACGAAAGATAAACTATTAGAAATAAACATTCATACACCGGAACCATACTGATTCATATCCTGACGAATCAATGAAAAACCATGAAGGACCGGTCTATATCTGGAAATTAAATATAATAACTCAATTCTGGTCCCGTCTGAAATTGAAACGATTGACAATACATCGGCCTCTTCGCCTTTACTCGTTGATGCAATAATGTTTTTATAACCTCGGTTATGAATGCGAAAAACAGCAAAGGATCGATGGATATACCCGCGAAAAAAAGTGTACCACTCCTTGCTCATGACGTATATACCCGCGAAACTGGTTTCTGTTCAATCAATAATTCAATAATTTTTCTGATAAGCAGCTCATTTAGAACCACTTCTCGATAATATTATCAACATATTGTTTTTCAATTTAACACCAATTCTCTATAATAAAATTAATTGATAACATATTGTTTATCAAGTTTTCAGCAGCCATCTAACATATCGGCGACGATATCAATTCATAGATTTTGAAGATTATAAGGTGTGAGATCATGATTAGGTCATTTTTTCACTGCGCGTTTGCAATATAAATAGGCATGCCTCATTCTTGTTTTCTAAAATAAACAATGAAATCAAGAAAACGAATGCGATATAATGTTGAATCTGACATCGAAGTGCTAATCGCTCTTGTACAAAACAGCGATGAAAGTTTTGAAACAAGCTAAGATGAAATTTCGTCGAAGGAAGAAAGTGACGTGGAAGATGTACGCGTGAATTTGATCGGAGGAACAAAACAAGCATAATTTTTCACAAACAATATAGCGAAAAGAAAATTTTGACGTGCATAATTTTATCGTTCTTTGTCTTCACCAATAAAAGTAATCAAGTCCAAACCATCAAACATACGCGTGTTCGGGGAATGGAATATGGAAATATGTTGTAGCGAGTATTACGTTGCTTCATGCGCGGTACTTTGTTTTGGTACATTTCATACATTGACGTGCTTATTTTTATCTTTCTTTCCCTTCATCAATAAAAATTCCATGCCCGTTGCTCCGTGCGCATAGGTTTCTTTCTCTCTCACCGAGTATATTTCTTTCTCTCTCATCAAGTATCTTCAAAAGTACATACCACATGCGGAGTAAGGTTGGCAGGATAAAATTAGAGAGAAAAATAGCGAATCAAGGAAGGCGACACTTTTTGAAAATGAATGAATCAGTTAAGAGGTTAAGAAGGTATGCAGTTGGAACCAATTCGTGTTGAATTCGACGAATTATCGAATAGTGTCGGCCTGCTCGTTGACGGGATTTTAATGTTTGAGGCGTATTACGGACTGGTGTTCTTGGCAAATGCGGGAATTCTTCACCTAAAAATGAAATGCAGCTGTAGGAGGGCTTGGACGAGTCTTTGGTAGGTTATATTTTCGTTGGCCTTGATTGCCTGTATTTTAACTCTCCTCTTGCATCCACCATATGCTGCGGAGCGGGATTCGCCATAATTGCAGCACATAATTGCTGTCCATATTTATTGCAATTTAAGCAACGCGTCGGTGGGGGTCGAAAATCCTAAGTATCCGATAAAATCACCCGACGCAAAAAAAGATTACGTGATGGTCATGCAAAGCTTGGTTTGAGCAGTAGAGGGCGTTTCTCCCGACCTTAGTGTTTACGTAGGGTGGAGGCTTAAGCGCTCTAAATGGTTGGAATGTTTCGAAAAGGAGGCTGTGGTTACATTAACTGAGGCTCCCAAAGCCTGGGTATGTGTGAGTCAAATGTCAAGTCTTCGGCTGCAGTCTTAGTCCAACTATCAGAATTTTTATTTAATTTGCTAGTAATTTCAACATTTTTAGAAACCTTTTTCATTCAACCCTTTAGTTAATAAGTTCTGCCTTAATTCACTAAATAATTGAAGAAATGACAGTATAAAGGTTATATTCTCAATTTATTTTTGTAAAATTAATCAATTTTGATCGCAACTATGTTTCTTTGTGTTTTAAAAACCTTCGAAATTCATCAGGCCTTATTGTGTAAGGGTAATAAATTGAGCCTTAGTGTTCTAGGGTTAAAGCAAAGAAGCGCAGGTTAAGGTTCACTCCCTCGGTTGTACGTATCGTTAATCGTTTGGCATTGCAAACATGTTGATGGGTCATGGAGGCAATTATTTCTTCATCTGAAATATAATTTGGTACTTTACTACTTTGTTTATTACTCCTCGTACCCACTGATCATTTGAACATTTGATCATTTGAAACAATTCGGCCTTTATTGGTATACTGATGGTACGGTCACCAAAATTATCACATGCGAGAAGCTTTTTCACTGGTCCATTATTACTACATTCTAAGTCACCAGATTCAAGCACTTTGATGTTCTTAAATTGCCCGATCAAAGTTACCAAACCACGATTCACGGAAACAGTATAAACGCAATTGACGGCCAGTACCTTTCATAACTACAACATTATTCACCTCCGAACCCCTTTCAACTACTGCATTGCCATTTTCTATCACTCTCGTCTTACTAACAACAGATTCACCGTTTTCGGATTCCCGTCTCTACTTGCAGCTCTTTTCTACCCCAGTCATTTCAGCCATTTTCCTCAGCTAACTAGTCGGGAAATGGCTAAAATCTAACACATATTATATCAACAAAACTACCAGTATACCAAATCAAATAAATCTACCTATATATATCACATTATAATACAACGTGAATGATTAATTGAAATGTAGACAAACCAGTAGTCAGAATTATATCAAATAAAACGCAAGAAAGCAATTTAGATGCAGGGCTCTAAATAATCAATGCAATTGCTAGACGCAAATAAAGAGATAATAATATAAGATATGGACTGAAACATTTGAAAGAATAAACGTCGCTACATAATCCGCTCCAAATGAACACACTTAAACTAGTTCATTTCACCATAGAAAGTTTTAGTAATTCTACCGAGAGGTCCTCTTGGACTACATTAACCGGCCACTAATACTATATCGTCTGTTGCAAAATTCGAACTCGTCTGTATCCATTTTTGTCTTTTATTCAAGAAAGGAAGGTATTCACGAAGCCAGCGTTCCCAAAATTGATCAGCAAGGCGCTGCACTTGTCGCCAACGTTGCTTAAGAACTAGATAGTCTTTAGTGAATATCCCTGGTGACATGTGCATATTTGATCGTAACAACAGCAGATGATTCGGCGTTTGCGGTTCTTCATCCCTTGTATCGGCGCTGACTGGAGTCAATGGTCGAGAGTTCCTTCTACTTCGGTCACCAAGCAAGGTTCGGAGCAACTTCATCGTTGACGAGCTGTTGTTGGAGAAGTGGGCGGGGTATATTCTTGATTGAACGGATAAGTCTTTCCCAGTTCCTCCAAAAAGACTTCCGGTGGGAGGCCCGAAACGCCACACAATATCCCGTTGGCATAAGGAAGCATGCATTTTCTCAAGCTTCCAGTCATGTAATGCCTCTCTCAACTCTCGCTCGCCCTCGGCCAGATCCATTGTCACTGTAGATCTCTTCTGGTCTTCCGCGACGACTGATGAAATGTCTGAGTGCGTTTATGAACGATTCGTTGTCAAGGGAATGTGCTATAACCTCCGGTCTTACTCTCCTAGCTCTTGCATTTGTCCCGACATGGTTACCTCGAACCTTAATTGTCTCAATGAAGGACCTCCAGTTAAAAGGCGTGTACCATCCGTCACCCAGCGATGGATTTTTTTAACCAAATGGGCTTCGGAGAGCCCCACACCGTCAACGCTCCTGTGGAGTTTTTCTCTCCAGAACCGCTTTGCATATTTTTTGTCCGCTACAGGTACTCCATGCCCCGTGCAAGTGATCCAGGAATAGCTGAGTCTGGCGTTCTAGTACCTGAGGACTCGGTAAGAATCACCACATCGTCAGCGAAGACAAGCACAGAGATTCGCATTCCGCATTCCCTCCAAGTCCGGCCCATAATCCTTCATAGCACAGACTGCCTCATCAAGGACAGCATTAAATAATACCGGAGATAACGGATCTCCTGCTTTACCCCACTTGTCACGAAGGCTTCGATGTTACATACGGTTGTTGAGGATTTATCGTAGCAGATCATCATGTAGTGGACCAGTGGAATGGGTGTACCCATCCTGATGGCTACCCGTCGTATGCTTTCATGATTCACTGAGTCTTCACTGTTCAAGATTTGCGTTTAATAATGTGCTTTAATTATGATTCTTCAGAATTCATAGTGTGCGTGCGCCAACTTGGTTGATAAAAAACAGGAAAATCGATTGAAATGAATAAAATTAACATTTGAAGCACTTTTCGATTTTTAAATAACATACATTATTTGACAGTAGTACAAAATTCAAAGTGAAGTGATCATTAATAATGCTATGTAAAAATTGTCATTTTTTGGAGAAAATGTTCGAGAGTCACCGTATCATTATGCAGAGCAACATTGGGTCATGGCAGGAAAAAGATTAAGAATCTCTGTACTAGATGGCTACGATCCTCCACCAGAGTTTACTCTGGCTTCAACCTTCCCAGGCATAGTTCACCATCTTTCTGATTCCAACATGCACGCTCTAACGCGACCGCCTCGTCAGAGCGAGCGCGATCGGTCGGTCGTGTGTCGACGCCGGGGGCAATGGATCCGTTTCAAGACGGGTCGGGAGGGTGTCCGACGTGACTACAAACCACTGGCGTCACCGGGCAGAGAGTGCGGAGCGGCGACGAGCACCCGACATGCACTGAGGACAGTGTACGCCAAGCACCCGAACGCCGAACGCGCTACTCCCCGTTCCCGAGGGAAGGGACGCGGCGTTTTTCCTCGACCGGCCGCCGGTGAATAAGTGCCTTGATGGAGCGTGAGCGTCGCAAAAAGGGAGGTTGCCGGGACTCATTCCAGCCCCTCCCCCCAAGTCAAAAACTATCAAGGTTACCATGGTCCTCAGGGGATACCACCCCCTTTGGAAATGTTACGCACGTTACGAAAAAGATGCAAAAGAGAAAGTCCACTAACCATTCCGCCGCAGCAGAAGGGCGTGGCGTGAGAAATACCGGGCCGGCAACCGGAGTGGAGGAAACTCTACCTACCTTCTCCTTTGGTATATGCGACAAGGAGCTCAGGTCAAAAATGCAGGTTGGAGTGAGGAGCTTCACACCCTAGCTGAAGAGGAAGGTCGGTTACACAGTGGGGGGGGGGGAGAAAGGCGAGACCCGAAGTATAGAAAGTTATTTCCCAGACCCTATTGGAGTTAAGAGACGAACAAACGTTGAGTGGCAATTCTAATATCCCGGCAGTGATACCGTTGGTGACCCCCTTCACGGTTCCTTACCAGATTACGTCTTGGCAGGAAGGGATACGGCAGTATTTGGCCTCTCCGGGACCATCTACTGTCAACTCCTGGAATGCCGAGTTGCCCGATCTTGCGATTGCGAACAGCATTGGGGTGTTGAACTTTCTAGAACAGTGGTTTCCAACCTTTTTGCAATGGCGACCCCTTTTTGGTCCCCCAGAAATGATAACGACCCCTAATGAAAAATTATTAATTTTAACTGCGCAAAAACAATCAATTTAATTCTCATGAATTAATACAAGTTGTTGACACAAAGTTTGAAGCATTAACAAAACACAATATAACATAATGCAGCTAAATACATCATTATATACACAAGATCACTACTAAATAACGCAGTAACACAATTTTCGAATGATCACGACTTAATGGGAGGGTTGTGCCTGCAACTCCGCAGCTAGTCGTGCAATTCGTGGTGGTGTCTTGGAAATTGCCAGTCGCATGTCATCTTGCACGTCTAATTTGTTTCTTGCTTTCGTCTTGATTTGAACAAGAGTAGAAAATCCACGTTCGCACAGGTAAGTGGAGGCGAATGGGAGGATAACACGGAATGCTGAAATGCTGACTTTAGGGTATGACCTCTGCATTGC